>LR750008.1:1114702-1127313 GCA_902729485.2 Mus minutoides
CATGGTCTCCATGGCCCCATGGTCAGCCTCCTCACCTCCCTGCCTCCCCACCCCCACTTTCCTGGGGATCTTCCTCGACACCCTTGCTTCATGTAACTTGTCCCTTGGATGACCGAACGGTTTCCCTACGTCTCTGTGCGTGTCTACGCATGGCCTGAGCCATGATGCGTGGGTGCTGCCTGGTATCCAGTAGGGAGCGGGGTGGGGAGGTCAGCACTGCTGAAGCCCGGGTGGAGGCTGGGCTCTGCTCCTCACTGAAGGAGTGACCTTGGTAAGTCACTCCCCCTCTTTGTGTCCAGTTTCTTAATTATGAGATGGGGACTCCTTCTCTGATAAGACGGGCATGGTGGCGAGTGTGTTGGGAGCCTTCCAGCATCCCTCTCCTACTGTACCAATTCCAGTGCACCGCCCATGTGGTATTTCAATGCTTTGCACTTCATCTCTATGTGGGAGAGTGTGCGATTAAGTGTGTGTATGTGTGTATGTGTGTGTATGTGTGTATGTGTGTGTGTGTGAATTCTGGGTTGGCACATGTACTAACTGCCTTTCTGTCCTCTTTGGCTGACTCACTGTGTACAGTGGACCAGGATGCTCACTCTGTGATGATCACGAAGTGGGTGGAGCACCGTATCCCTGAACCTCAAAGTGCACGCTCTCACTGCAGGGCAGCTTGCCCTTCTAGGGGTGGTGGGTTCCCCAGTTTTAGCTGGGGTGTAGGGAGAGAAAGATGCTTGCAGGATAGCCTGATGCCAGTCACTCTGGCTAGGCAATTCCCCTTGGGTTCAAAGTTAGTTCTCTGTCTCACCCACCCACAGTCCCACCCAGCTCTACCTGGTGGGCAGAGGCAGTGGAAGGTTGCAAGCAGGTCCAGACAGGTGCTGCCCAGGTGGCAGGGCTGTGACAGGCACTCATTGTGGTCAGCCTCACAGCGGGAGCCCGTGTAACCAGGCAGGCAGAGGCAGTTGAAGGAGCCAGGGGTGTTGATGCAGGAGCCGCCATGTTCGCAGGGACTGGGTCCTTGCTGGGCTGGGAGGAGAGAAGATTTGGGAGTCCATGGGGGCTGGGGGTGGAGAGGACAGGGAGGCTAAAATGACAGGGAAGGTGTGGGGGGCGCGCCAGTCTGTGGAGTTGAGAGAACTGGGAAGGGGGCTATGTATTTATAGTGGAGGACGACGGGGCAAGGTGTGGGGTCGGGAGAGCTCAGCGCTGGGAGGAAGAGCTGAGCCAAGCCCAGACTCATGCAGAGAAAATGTGAAGCTGTTTTGTGGTTTTGTTATACACACACTCACACACACACCACTTTGTGTGAGTGTGGTATGCATGTGTGTGAGGACACGCACGTGTGGGTAAGCACACAGGTGTGTAAATGTGAAGGTCCAAGGCTAATGCTGGGAATTCCCCTTATCCACTTCCTGATGCCCCTACTCACAGAAGCAGGGGGTCTCTACATCAGACACAGAGGTTGTGGGTGTAGCTACTCTGTCCAGCTAGCTTGTTCTGAGCACCCCCTGTCTTTGCCTTCTGAAGCTGGAATTACAGAGGGGCCCTCATGCCCACTTGGTACTAATGTGGGATCTGGAGGTTTGAACTTGAGTCCTCCTTCCCTGGTGGCTACTGCTTTCTTTAACCATGGACCTCTCTCTGCAGCCCCACCAGGGACTCGTGAACCTCTGGAAGTCCCAGAACACAATATGTAGTTGAAACTTTCTCTTGTTTTGGGTTCTGGGATTACATGTACCACCATGCCTGGTTTGTTTATTGATTGATTGATTGATTGATTGATTTTTCGGGACAGGGTTTCTCTGTATAGCCCTGGCTGTCCTGGAACTCACTTTGTAGACCAGGTTGGCCTCAAACTCAGAAATCTGCCTGCCTCTGCCTCCCAAGTGCTGGGATTAAAGGTGTGCATCACCACTGCCCAGCTGGTTTAGTTTTTCAATTTGATAAACCAACTGCCCTGCCTGTCCTCTCTTGGTAATGGAGGGCTTGGCTGGCCTCAGGGGCTCTTCAGGGACCCTTACCCATTTGACACTCATCCAGATCTTGGTGACAGGTGGATCCTGAGTAGCCAGGCTGGCATATGCAGAGGGTGGAGCCTGTCAGAGGGTTGGTGCTGCACTGGGCATTCACGTGGCATGGCTGGCTCAAACACATGTCTTCCAGGTGGCACAGGAGGCCTGTGGGAGAGAGGGCAAGGCTGTAGTGGGGGCTTGGGGCTCTCTCTTGCGCTCCCTGCCTCTCCCACTATGCCCTCCGACTGCACCTGTGCGTCCAGGTGGGCAAAGGCAGGAGAAGGAGCCCACACGGTCGATGCAGGTAGATCCCGGGGCACAGGTGGCGGCCGCACAGTCATCCAGGTTCTCGTCACAGCCTGGGCCTCCCCAGCCACTCACGCACACACAGTGAAAGCCACCAGCTGAGTTCTGGCAGGTGCCACCGTTTCTGCAGCGAGGGGGACCCTGGGCTTCACATTCATCTATATCTTCAGAGCAGTCCCAGCCTGTAGGGGCATGGAGAGGGGACAAGGGCTGGCACTGGGAGCCTGGTGGGGAGGGAGGCCTGGAGCAGGCACTGCTGCCCCCAAGAATTTGCTCTGAACAACTCACCCTTCCACATCTTGGGGCAGAGGCAGGTGTAGGTGTCCAGCCCATCCAGACAGGCAGCCCCGTTCTGACACTGGTGTCCAACACAGTCATCTGGGTTCATCTCACAGTCCAGCCCCGTGAAACCTGTCAGGATCATGGAATCAGCCATGGAGCCTGTACGCCGTTTAACAACCTCCATATCATTATTTATTATTGCACCAACTCTCTCACTTACATTAGCTCTAAGTCTATAAATTCCACTACCAATACCCCACCCTCTAATTAATTTAAATTTAGGAATTTTATTTATCTTAGCAATATCAAGCCTTTCAGTATATTCCATCTTATGATCAGGATGAGCCTCCAACTCAAAATATTCACTGTTTGGTGCACTACAATCCCAAACAACTTCCTACAAAGTAACAGAAGCTATTATTTTATTGTCAGTCCTATTAATAAGTGGCTCATTTTCTCTACAAATACTTATTGCCACTCAAAGACACATCTGGCTTATTATTCCAGCCTGACCTATAGCTATAATATGATTTATTTCAACCTTAGCAGAAACAAACCGAGCCTGAGGGGAGTGGGGTGCAGCAGAGCCCCAGGAGGCTTTACCTGGGGGACAGAGGCAGAGATGAAAGGTGGAGTCTCCCTCTGGGACCAGCTGGCAGGTGCCCCCATTGAGACAGCTTCCAGGAAGGCAGGCTCCCTTCCTAAGCTTGCACTGGGGACCTTCCTGCCCCACAGGACAGAGACACTGGTAGGAACCCAAGGTGTTATGGCAGGAGGTGCCCTCAGGGCAGGGTCCCGGCTCCAGGAAGCACTCGTTGACGTCTCGTTCACAGGTGTGACCCTCGAACCCGGGTGGACAGCGGCACTGGATCTGGGGGTATGTGGCCAGGCACACGCCTCCGTTGGCACAGGGGTTGGCTGAGCAGAAGTCTCTGAGCTGGCATTGCTCACCTGAAGCAGGGCATGGGGTTGGAGTGGGGGAAGGGGTGGTTTCAGGCACTGCCCTGGTCTAGTTTATGTGTCAAAGCATGCTCAGCGGTCTGTGCGCAGGAGCCCTGCCTTCATTCCCCGTCTCCCGCCTGTTTTCACATGCCCATTTACCCTGGCGCTCCATGGCCTGTCTTGGTTTTGCTCTACATTAGGAGGCTTGTGTATGGACTGCTCACATCCTCTGTGTCAGAAAGTACAAGTAGCTAACAGTGGGAGTTTTACAAATTGCCCTACCTGAGAACACTTGGGACAAGGGTTCCCTGCAGTGGTACTCTCTGAGTGGATTTCTTGTTGTTGGTGGTATTATTGTTTAGTTTTTGGTTTTATTTAAGGCAAGGTCTCATATCAGCATTATCTAAAGATGACTTCAAACTTCTCTTTCTCCTTTTTTGACACAAGGTCTCTCTACCTAGCCCTGGCTGTCCTGGATATTTGTTTTGTTTTGTTTTTGTTTTTGTTTTTTGTTTTTTGTTTTTTGTTTTTGTTTTTGTTTTTTGTTTTTTGTTTTTTGTTTTTTGTTTTTTGTTTTTCGAGACAAGGTTTCTCTGTATAGCCCTGGCTGTCCTGGAGCTTACTTTGTAGACCAGGCTGGCCTCGAACTCAGAAATCCGCCTGCCTCTGCCTCCTGAGTGCTGGCTGTCCTGGATCTTGCTCTGTAGACCACACTACTCTCAAACTCACAGAGATTCTCCTGCCTCTGCCTCCTGAATGCTGGGATTTACTGCTGGGCCACTGCCCAGCCTGACTTTGAATTGCTGATCCTCCTGCATCTAATTCCTGAGTATGGGCGTGTGTTCTAGCCTCTACAGCTGAATTACGAACCATTGCATCAAATGCCGGGATCCGTGCATGCTAGGCTAACACTCTGCTGGCTCAGCTACCACCTCCAGCCCTGTTTTCTACTCTTGTGTTTCTCTCCTTCCATGGTGTGGTGTCGATCCGACAACTGGATTCAGGCTGCCAGGGTTGGAAGCAGATGCTATCCACTGAGCAGTCTTGCTGGCCCAACTGTCCCCTGTTCTTTACTTTTTCTCCATTTTACATATTTTTTTTCATGTTTATGGGTGTTTTGCATATGTCTGTGTGTCTGTGCACCACATGTGTGCCCAACACCTGCAGTGGCCAGAAGGTATGTCTGTGAGGGAATTTCCAGATTGGGATAATTGAGGTGGGGAAAGCTACTCTGAATGTGGGCAGCACCATTCCTGGATTGCTGTTCTGGACTGCATAAAAAGCAAGCAAGCCATGTACCAGCACTTATCTTTGTGTGCTAGTTAGTTGTGTCTACCAACTTGCCACAACCTAGATCACCCTAGGAGAAAGCCTCAGTTGACGAATTGCCTAGGTCAGGTTGCCTTGTGGGCTTGTCTTTGAGATTGTCTAGACTGATAATTGATGTAGGAGGGCTCAGTCCACTGTGGGCGGCACCATTCCCTAGGTGAGGGCCTCAAACTATGTAAAGGAAGGAGAAAGCTAGATGAGACCAAGCAAGCAAGGGTGCTGCTGTTCTCTCTGCTCTTGACTGTAAATGTTGTATGAGTGGCAGCTTTGGGTTTCTGCCTTGACTGTTCAATATTGGACTGTCACCTCTACCAGGACTTCCCTACTATGATGCTGAACCCTCGGACCTTGAGCCTGTATAAAGCCTTCCTTCCTTCAGGCAGCTACTGCCATTGTGGGGAGTTTAGTCACAGCAACAAGAATGACTGACAGGCTCCTCCCGCTTGTACTTACCTGTCCACCCAGGCTCGCAGGAGCACTGTGGGCGCCCTGAGGCCTGAACATAACAGTGACCCCCGTTGGAACAGAAAGAAGGTGGGCAGAGCTCTTCCAGATGGGTTTGGCATCGATCACCGGTGAAGCCAGAGGGGCAGGTGCAGGAGAAGTGAGGGGTCAGTGGAGAAGTAGGGGTATGAGAGCTTGGGGGTGTGTGGAGCAGGGCTTGGCAGCTGCCACCATTCTTGCAGAGTTGGGTATCCCTGCAGGGGTCAAGAAACTGGCACGTCTCACCCAGAAATCCAGGGGCACACCTAGGGGTAGAGGGACATTTCAGGGCAGTGATTCCCCCTCCTCCTCCCCGCCCTGTCTCCCCGGGTCCTGCTCCTATGATGCACACTCACTGGCAGGTCCCTTGTCCCAGAGACAGCTTCAGGCAGGTGCCTCCGTTGGCACAGGGCTCTGGGGATCCTCCACACAGAAGCTCTGGAGAAGAGACTGGAAGATGAGATGGAGCCCAGGGCCCAAGGGCCTCCTGATGGCTTGCCCTTCCTCCTCCTGGTCCTCCTCACAGGCCACTGACCAGCAGCTCAGCATCCCCACTCCCACCCCGTGTGACCCAGGTGCATGGTGCTCTATCATTCTCTCTCTCCTTCACACCCCAGTCCCAGTCCCCACAGGGTCCCCTTGTCCCAGCCTTGTCCCAGGCCTCCCATTCATAGCTTGTTATTCTTCCCACCCCTTTCCTGTTTATTCTTCAGTCTCCCAAGTTCAGCCCAGCTCCATCCCCCGGAAGCAGGGCAACAGGGCTTAGGAGGGAGCCAAGGGCGCTCCTGGGATGTGAATGGCTGAGACACCTAAGGGATTTCCTTCAGGAAAGGCCAGCAATGAGCCACTGGGGGTGGGGACATCTGGACAGAAAGGGAGCTAGCTGGTGGGCTCTTCTCTGTCTCCATGTCTTGATTCTCACTCCCTTCTTCCTCATGGCAGGCAGTCCATTTTTCCTCCTGTTTGTCTGTCTGTCCCTCTTACTCCAGAACCATCTGGCTTCTCCCTGGACGTGGACACCCTCCTTCCCACCCCACAGCAGGCACCACCCCTAGCACCAGGCACAAACCTGGGTCTCCTGCAGCCCCGGAGTGGGAGTCAGTCAACCCTCCCTGCAGGTTGTCCCCATTTGAGGGGACAGAATCTCCTCCCTCCAGTGCCCTTTCAGAGCCTGGGACTTGATATGCCCGCACCCCCTCACCTCTGGCCATGCCTCACCTCTGGTCAGGATGACAGGGAAACTGAGTGGTAAGAGCAGCAGCAGCAGGAGCTGGGGCTGCATTCCAGAGCGCCTGCCCCTGGCCCGGATCTCCTCTCCCTCTTCAGGCAGGGACCCTCCGAGCCCTTGTGGCCAGGCAAGGCCACCTCCTCTGCCTCTACCGCCCTTCTTCCTCCTGGGCCTGCTGCACGCCTCAGTCTGAGCTGTTTCCTGAGTCACACAATGTCCTGGACACCCTACTGATGGGGGGGGGTGGAGTGGGGGGAGCGAGAGGTTGGTGTGTGTGAAGGAAGACGAAGGGAGAGTAAGAGAGGGGCGTGGCTGGTGTGTAGGGGAGCTGGTTTGCTCTTAGGGCCCTGGGTGGGGGGTCAGCCAACTGGGGGAGTTCCTGTCGTTTTAATTGTCAGTATGGCTTCCTTTTCACAGGACCGGGAGTGGCAAGTGACTGCCATTGTGACCCAGGAAGGGCAGGCCATAGACAGAGGTGTCGGGACAAGGAGAGGAGTCTCACTTTCTGGTGCGACACACCCTCTTTTCAAAGGAGCAGCAACCGGTCTTGAACTGAAACCAATCACTTTGGCAACCCAGGGGATCTTTAGACCTTTCCTTGGCCCTTTCTGGGGGTGTTAGTTTTTTAAAAAGGTGTTTTGAGACAAGCTCTCACTGTGCGCATCATCCTGGCTGTGTGCATCATCCTGGCTGGCCTGGAACCTGTGGGATCCTTCTGCAGTTGCCACCTGGGTGCTGAGGTTACAGGCACCTGACTCCATGCCTGGCTTCTTCCTGGGGAGTGGACAGGACGCTGGGCCCTCCTCAGGGTGGAGATGGAACCCAGGCTTCCCGTGTTCCACACTGATACTCTACCACGAATCTGGCCATAGCCTGCTGGGGTGCTTTTAGTACAGAGTTGGGGGGTGGGTGGGTGGAGGCTTGGCCTTCCTTCAGAGAGGAATGTAAAATATTGTCATTACCAATAACAAAGGGACACTCTATTTCATCCACCTCTACCTCCCTCCTCCACAAAGGATGCTGGGGTACAGTCAAGATGTTAGTCAAGACATAAAATTTAAGTCATCTATAAAAAAAGACAACCATAAAGGGAATTCATTACCCCAAAAGTTCATGCTACCTCCTTTTATCTTTAATTAATTGATTAATTAATTTTAAAAGATTAATTTTATTTATTATATGTAAGTACACTGTAGTTGTCTTCAGACACTCCAGAAGAGTGCGCCAGATCTCGTTATGGATGGTTGTGAGCCACCATGTGGTTGCTGGGATTTGAACTCAGGACCTTTGGAAGAGCAGTCAGTGCTCTTAACCGCTGAGCCATCTCTCCAGCCCTCCTTTTATCTTTATTAAAAGCAAACAAACAAAGAAACCCAACCAACCAACCAAATAAAAAAACAAAACCACAAAACCCCCAAAAAACCCCAACTTTGGACAAGGTCTCATTCTGTAGCCCAGGCTGGCCTGGAACTCACCAGGTAGTGGAAGCTAGCCTCAAACTCACAAGCATCCTGTCCCAGTCTCCTAAGTGCTGGGATTACAGTGTGCGCTGTAATGCCCAGGGCTCACTCTCCCTGAGGACCCAGCACAGCTTTGGAGTCAGCCATACTTGGAGCTCTGCAAGCTCTAGGTACAGCCTAGGGGGGAGGAGTTGTCTGCAGGAGCAGGTCACTCAGCCTGGAGCAGTTCTGGAAGCTGCCTGCAGTAGGAACTGCCTGCTAGGAACACTGACAGTGTGACCCCACCCCGACCAGGCTGGCCTTGAACTTGCTGTGTTGGTGAGGATGACCTTGAACTCTTGATGCTTCTGCTTCCATCTCCTAATTGCTAGGATTACTGCTGTGCACAGATGTCCACTTGGTTTACACTGCATCAGAAATCAAACCCTGGGCTTCGTGCACCCTGGGCCAGTCCCTGGTTCACTGAGACACTATAATATATTATATAATACATACACACATATATAATATATAATATATTATACAATATATTATATATAATATATTCTATACACACTATATAACATAATATATACTATATTATATATAAACCATATAATATATGTTATAATATATATAATCATATTTAGCCTTATATTGGGATTTAGTCAGTTATTTGGTTTTATAGATGGCTCTAAACTTTGTTTTTTTTTTTTTTTTTTTTTTTTTTTTTTTTTTTTTTTTTTTTTTTTTTTTTTTTTTTTTTTTTTTTTTCTTTTTCTTGTTCCTGTCAACCCTGCTCGCTCAGCTCGACCCTGCTCGCTCCGGCCGGCCTGCTCCGGCCAGCCCCGCTCGCTCTGGCCAGCCCCGCTCACTCCAGTCGGCCCCACTCGCTCTGGTTGGTCTCTCCGGTCCAAGGATTCGTTTATTCTTCTTCTTCATAAGTACACTGTAGCTGACTTCAGACGCACCAGAGGAGGGCGTTAGATCTCATTACGAGTGGTTGTAAGCCACCATGTGGTTGCTGGGATTTGAACTCATCACCTTCGGAAGAGCAGTCGGGTGCTCTTACCCGTGGAGCCATCTCACCAGCCCGGCTCTAAACTTTGAGAATGTCTGATGTTTGAGGTGTTTTGGAGGGAATGCTTGGTATCAAACCTAGGGCCTCATATGTGATTAAGCATGTGGCCCACTACAGAGCTCACTGCACCCCCCCCCCCCATTCTTAAATGCTTGCCCAGGGCTCTACCATATGAGCCCTAGGTCACTTCAACTAGTTTCCTATTGAGACTTGTCATAGAGGGTGTCAGTTTTCAACACGATAAACTGTTTTGCAGTAAATAGAGCTTACACATCTGTGTGGTTGCCCGCTTTCTTAGGCTAACTGGGAGTAAACTCATGAGCTTACAGATGACCAGGGAATGAAAGCTTGGTCATTAAACCTTGGCTATCATCCTCCAGCAGACAGTGCAGGACTTTCTATGCCAGTGAGTAATGTCTGCGTATGTCTTGCTGTCGCCAGTTCTCGCTCTTCATTCGACTTCTTGTCACAATGTCTCATTGTTGCTTCAAAATTGCAGCTGTGCTGGTTATTAAGGCAGGAGGACTGGAGTCTAAGGCCAGCCTGGGAAGACCTCATCTCAGAACAGTGTTCTGTTTTTGTTTTCAAATCAAACTGCGGACAACCGCACCCCATTTTGTTAGTTAGGGATAACATTGTTTCACATGTGTGATGGTTTTCGTGTCTCTTGTGCATTTCCTGTCTGTTCTTTCAGCCCATTGTCCTCAAGATGTGTCATTTTCCCATAGTGGGGCCCTAGTTGAGGCAGCTGAGATCTGGGAATATCCTGTGTGAGAAGTCCCTGCTTTCCCGTGCCTGGTTTGCTGATCTGGGGCATCTGGTGTTGGCAGAGCAGCAAAGCGAAACCTGGAAGAGACACCTGGTTTCTGGAGGAACCACCAAGGCAGGAAGAGAGCCAGTCGCTGCCAGCTTCACATCACTTAGAAGGGAGGCTGGAGCTTGTGGGAAAGGAGAAATGGTAACGCAGACAGGGAAGTGGTGAGGTAGAAGGGGAAGCAGGGGTGGGTGGGGGAAGGGCTGTGAGTGTGGCTGCGCAGGGCACTGCTCGTAGGAGGCACGTAGGAGGCACCTGCTCGGGTGGCCTGTGCTGCTCTGGTTCTGGTCACCCCCCCTCCCCCCAGGGCTCAAAGTGGGCAGAGCTCAGAGCGCTTCCTTCTCTTTCCAGCTTCCGGGATGGATGGACACTGACACAGTTGCCTGGGGAACATGATCACTGTAGCAAGGTAGAGGTAGCAGGTGTAGTGAGGTAACACCCACCCCCCCTTACCCCTTACCCTTTCATTGTATATTCCTGGAGAAGGATAACTGTGTCAATAGTTCATTCACACCTCAGCTGTAGGAACTTTCCACGTTAGGAAGGGCAGCGCTCCTGTGTGTGTTTCCTGCCATGAGGATCTTTCCAGGCCTAAGTTTGCCTTAGTCCAGGCCCTTCGTTGCCACCCTGATCCAAACCAGAACCCCTCCGGTGTTCCCATCCCTTAACTTTTTTTTTTTTTTGTTCTTCTCATTATTTTATTTTAAACCATCTAACTCCCAGGTTATACACTTTATTTTATCATCCTCGCCATCTGGTTGACCACAGTCAGCAACTTCTCCAAGGATTGGGGGGTCTGAATGGTTGAAAACATAAAACTGTAAAACCCGGCTCTGGGGCCAGAGAGATGGCTCAGAGGTTAAGAGCACTAGATGTTTGTCCAGAGGACATGGGCTTGGTTCTCAGCATCTGCGTCCTGTGGCTCACATCTGCCTAGAACTCCAACTTCAGGAGATCAGACACCCTCTGCTGGCACACGCTCTCCGGTTCGCATGAACACATCCCCACCCGGACACCAAATAATATAAATATAAATCTCATAACACACAAACAAAGCTTGTTCTATTGGGAAGGGTCCATTTTAGATGCGTTGCTTGGTACCAACAAGAGTTTCTGCCTAGTCGCTTTTGAACTTGACTGTCTCCTGCTTTAGTGCTAAATGGGGCCATGTCCCTCCCCGCCCCGCCCCCGTCTCGCCCCNCGCTGAGCACATCCCGCTCAACATTAAGTACCTACAGGAGGGCAGTATCCACTCCACTCTCTGTGAAGTGTGGAGCACCTTGCTCTCTTCTTCCCTTATGATGCGGTGCTGGCTCCCACATTTCCAGACCATTTCTCTTTCTGTTCTTCTGATCAAGTTGATTTGTGCCTTACCTTTAGGTTCATGGTCTCTTTTCCTTTGTAATCTCCATTCTGCTGTAAAGCCAACCTATGGAGTTTTACATTTTGATCATTGCATCTTTTAAAGACTTGTTTCCTGTTTTTAAGTGTCTACGGGTGTACATCTGTACCTAAGTATGTACACAAGTGAGTGTGGGCGTCTGAGGGGTTCAGAAGGTGTTGGCTCTCCTAGGGCTGGAGTCACAGGCAGTTGTGAGCTTCTGGGTGTGGGTGCCGGGATTCAAACTCCAGTCCTCATTATTGAGCAGCAAGCTCTCTTAACCAGAGTCGTCTCCCAAGCCCTAAAGAGTCTCCTGGAGGCAAGGGTGCCCTCAGATTCCCCATGTAGTGTGGATCATTGACCTTGAACTCATGGCCCCCTGACTCTGAAGCACCAGCATTGTACTGTAAGCCTCAGCTCCCACTTCGGGCCTTCTTGAGAAGGGGTTTACTTCTCAACAAAGCAAGTTTGGTGAGGTCCTCTGACCACTCCCATGGCTTCCACTGTGTCCCAGGAATTCTACCGGAGTATTTTCAATGCATCAAAAATTATGGAGGCTCTTTAGAAAAGTCCATTCAATTTTATTGTAAGCAGAAAAGGAAGTGGTGCTAGACAAAAGCTGGCATTTCCGCACCCTTTCCTGCAGGACCCAGGAGCTGGCATTTCCGCACCCTTTCCTGTAGGACCCAGGAGCTGGCATTTCTGCACCCTTTCCTGTAGGACCCAGGAGCTGGCATTTCTGCACCCTTTCCTGTAGGACCCAGGAGCTGGCATTTCTGCACCCTTTCCTGCAGGACCCAGGAGCCGGTCAGCCTCCCCGCACTGCCCAGTGAACCTTTCTGTCCAGGGAATGGAAATGTTTCCTGTCGGAGATTACACACCGACAGACCTGAGTTTTGGATTGTAATTTATCTGAGGCAGGTTCTCTTGAATCTCATCTCACACTTAACCTGAGGATGACCTCGCACCAATCCTCCTGCCTCTGGCTCCCAGTTACTGGGACTCCAGGGTTACACAGTCTGGGCTGTGAGGTGCTGGGGAGCTGGGGATCAAACGTGAGGCTCTCTGCCCAAGGCAAGCCTTCCGAGCCACATTTCCAGCCTATACATACTCAATTCAACATTATCTTTTTAAAATCTAATTTTATGTGCATGGGTATTTGCCTGGGTGTTTGTGTACCTACCTCTATCTGACAAGGCCAGGAGAGGGTGTCACAGCTCCTGAAATTGGAGCTACAGATGGTTACGAATCGCCATGCTGGGAATCGAACCTACATTCTCTGGAAGAGCATCCAGCACTCTGAGCCATCTCTCC
>LR751252.1:0-68877 GCA_902729485.2 Mus minutoides
AGCTTGGATGTCCTAGATTTTAATAAAAGGAAGATTGAAAAAATATGCACATATTTAAACTTGCCAAGAGAGGCAATCATACTCAAAAAGAAAGAAAGAAAGAAAGAAAGAAAGAAAGAAAGAAAGAAAGAAAGAAAGAAAGAAAGGAGTGAGGAAAGGAGGGAAGGAGGGAGGGAGGGAGGGAGGGAGGGAGAAAAAAGAAAGAGGGAGTTGGCTGGTTTTGAAAGTATCCAGAGTTTGGAGATAAAGTTCCAAGAAAATCCACATGATAATGCCGATGGTGTTTCTTTTGTTGTTGTTTTTTGATGATTAGGATAATGATTATGATGATACTGGTGGTGGCATTAATGTCAAATGTTAACAGTCAAAACCCATACTTACTTGTTCCAGGCACTAATCCAAGAGCTTGAATCAATTTACCATCTAATATTTACACTACAACGAAAGAGATGCAATCATTGCCCCTTCCAATGGCCCTCTCTCTACTTAGGGAAAAATTCTCTCTCTGCTCCAGATAAGAGTTCATTCTCTGAACCTGTTCTCTAGACTACATGTCATACAAATGTGTAAATTTATGCAGCCATTAGTTTTGCTAATCCTTAAAAACTAAACTTATTGAAGGAACTATTCCCTTACTTGCCTTTTGAAGTAAATTCAATAGGTATATACATATATATTTTTAAGATAACATAAATTCATGGTTTTGGCTGTCTATATGCATATAATTTCAGGACATTAAGCAACCTAACATTGTGATTCAGATTTTGTCAAGTCCATCATCAGATTCGGATCATCCCTAACAGAAATTAGATACCCATTAAACAATGACTGTATCTTCCTCCTTTGTCCAGCATCTAGCAATGCCTAAAGTATTTTCTCTCACAAAATATTTCCTATTTTTCATAAAGGCACAACTATTTAATATTTCTTTTTTGTATCACATTTATTTTGTGCATGCTTTCCATTGCTTCCATGTTCTAGCATGTATGAAAAAAAATTCTTTTTAAATCTAAGTAAAAGTCCATCAAATATGCCTATCAAATGCTCTGCTGAATGGATATTTCATCTTTTTTACTCTAATGAGCAATACTAATATGACTATGTGTCTCTCCATGCCTAAATTTTCAACGACATGTCATATGTACCAAAAAGTGGCATCCCTTGATTGCATAGTAATTTTAAACACAGCTTTATATGGGTATCAACACTGCTTTTCTTGGAAATGTTCATTTCTTCAGTTTCCTGGCATGTGGGACAACTTTTGCTAGATTAACCTTCTATCAAACACATTGGCTTTTTTCTTTTGCCATCCTACAGTCAATGTCCCTGGAGAACTTTTCTTTGTTTCTCCAAGTGTCAGAAGCACTTATAACAGGGTCTCTCCATTGTTGAAGCCTCTTCTGAGACCCTGGGAGAAGCCCTGGAAATGTCTTCGCCTGTCCCAGAAAACACTGTTACACATATTTTGTGATCTAGCCAAAGGGAACTTTGAGTGTAGGATCCTTTCCATGTGTGGTGACTGGAGTATCTCAGGTGCTTCTCAGTCACTGTTCAAAGCCCTGCTTATTTCACTACACTAGGGTTGCTCACAGATGATGGAACCACACCTCTTCCACGTCTATGGGTGCTTCAAAATACTGAGCAAGTCTTCCCAGTTTTCTTGTGGAGACTAATACTAAAATGTAAAGTATCCTATGTTAGATGAGATGTCTGGTGCAAAGTAAAGATGACAGAAGCTTTGTGGAAGGGAGCTAGGGGATGGGAGAAATGGAAGGAATTAGCAGAAGCAGAAAGGAAGAAATGAACGAACGAACGAACGAAAGAAAGAAAGAAAGAAAGAAAGAAAGAAAGAAAGAAGGAAGGTGAAGAATGAATGATGGAAGAAGAGAAAGAAAGAAGTTTTGTGGTTATGTCCAAAAGGTAGTTTATATAGTAAATATACTGCTTCCTGGATATTGTCAGCATTTAGAAATTAGTAATTAGGGTTTTTCACTCACAAGAGAAATGTTTTCTTAAGAAAACCATGGAGTTGTATCTGTACAGTCTGTCCTGATGTTACCAGTATAATTTTCAGAAAAGATCTGTGTCCTTGAAATGATAAAACAAGCACAGATTCCACTACAACAGTTTCTCAAGCCCTATCTTGATTACAAGATCATGGTGACTTTGCCTCCCTGAAAAGAGAGCCAGATAAGAAGGTAGATTGGATGCCCTATAATGTGTAAAATTTTTCAAAGATGGTGCCTTTCCCACAAACAGCCTTTCTATTTAACATTTGTTTTTCACAGAAATGAACAAATAAAAATATTCTTTAAGAATAATGTTGCATCCTTAATCATCAGGGAAATGCAAATCAAAACAACCCTGAGATTCCACCTCACACCAGTAAGAATGGCTAAGATCAAAAAATCAGGTGACAGCAGATGCTGGCGTGGATGTGGAGAAAGGGGAACACTCCTCCACTGTTGGTGGGACTGCAAGCTTGTTCAACCACTCTGGAAATCAGTCTGGCGGTACCTCAGAAANAGGGGTGAAATTATTTTTAGGACAAGTGGCAGGAATTATTTCTGAAGAAGTATGGCTCTCTTTAAAATTATATATCAGGATAATTTTTTTATATTTCATAATCGATGTTGGTGTAAAGGAAAAAAATGACCTAGTACAGTCTGAGTCACAGGAAATGCAATAAATAGGAAAATTAATGTCTTTTAAAATATGTAAATAGTTGCCATTCTACACATAAGAATCTAGCTATGTCCCTGACACTAAAAGGAACTTTAAAATTACACGTATTATTAAATCCAGTGAGGGAAGGAAGAAAAATAGTAAGTGAATTGTGTGGCAATAGACACAATTATTAACAAATTGGATACAGATAAATGAAAGTAGGATTTTGAGGGAAAATGCTATATTTTAACCTATCTCCATTGATCATCAGTTCTGTATGGCTTCAGGTAAGTTGTCACCCTCTATACTTCAACTTCAATGACCTAATAAAGTTATTTTTTCAAGTTTTGTATTTTTTACTTCCTACTCCTTTTTGGACAACAAAAGCATAGCAAAATAAAATATAACAAGATGAACCAATTTCTTGTATTTAAGGGAGAGGAGGCAAATTAATAAAAGAAAAGAGGCCCCCAGAGAACGCACAATCATCAGAGAGTATGAGTTCACATACTCAGCAGTCCCATGAACACACTAAACTAAAAGCTATGATATGTGCACAGAGGTCCTGGTGAGATCTGTGCAGGCCCTGTGCTTGCTTGCTGCTTCAGTCTCTGTGAGTTCATATGAGCTGTGCTCAGCTGATTTAGAGGGCCTTGTTCTCCTGGTATCCTTCATTCCCTGTGGATTCCATCCTTCTGCCTCCTCTTCCCTGGGGTTCCCTGAGCTATGAAGAGAGGAGTTTTGTTTTTTTTTGTTGTTGTTGTTGTTTTTTTCTTCCAAATCAGACCTCAGCTCATCTGCTGCTTTTCTTTTCATTTTTTTCTTCAATTTTTTTATTAGATCTTGTCTTAATTGACATTTCAATTGCTATCCCGAAAGTCCCCTCCACCCTCCACCCTCCCTGCTCCCCTGCCCACCCACTCCCACTTCTTGGCCCTGGCATTCCCCTGTCTTGGGGCATATAAAGATTGCACTACCAAGGGGCCTTTCCTCCCAATGATGGCCAACTAGGCTATCTTCTGCTACATATGGAGCTAGAGTCACGAGTTCTGGGGGTTCTGGTTAGTTCATATATATTGTTGTTCCTCTTCTAGGGTCGCAGACCCCTTCAGCTCCTGGGGTTCTATCTCTAGCTTCTCCAATGTGGGCCCCGTGCTCCCTCTTATGGATGACTGGGAGCATCCACTTCTGTGGGAGTCAGCTATATCAGGGTCCCTTCAGTAAACACTTGCTGTCCTATGCAATAGTTTCTGAGTTTAGTGACTGATTATGGGATGGATCCCCACACCCAATCAGAGACATACCAGGTAGGAAAGTAGAATCGAGATTTGAAACAGAGACATTGAGGAAAGTACCCATAAAACAAAGGATAAGTTTCCTCCTTACTTCATAGGTGTACGACTAGAAGGAAGAACTAAAAGAACACAAAACGTCTAACATAGAACCCATAAGATTCAAAGACCCGATTATAGGTATATAGTCACAGCGCATATCCAATGACTTCTTTTGTGATTGAGTTACCTCACTAAGAATTATGTCCTCCAGATTCATCCATTTGCCCAAGAATTTCATAAATTCATTTTTTAATAGCAGAATAGTATTCCATTGTGTAAATGTACCACATTTTCTGTATCCATTCCTCTGTTGAGGGACATCTGGGTTCTTTCCAGCTTCTGGCTATTATAAATAAGGCTGCTATGAACATTCTATAGGGACATCCCATTCTGAGTTAGGTGTTCCGAGGTCTCTCTTTGTGTATAACGTAACCCCCTAATTTCTGAGGGCCATTAAAATATTTGCTACATATGTGATTAAGGAGTTGGTTCAGCACTTGCTACTCTTGCAGTGAATCTAGGACTGTCTATCAGCATATAGAGGGCAGCTCACAGTGGTCACAAAATCTAGCACAAAGGAATCACTGCGCTCTTGTAGACTCTGAAGGCATCAGGGATGCATATGATGAACATATGCACATGAAGGCAAACACTTATACACAAAAATCAAGCAATCCATTTTAACTGTTAATTTTAAAGTGTTTTGGAAGAATTATCTAGCTTAGTCATGTGAAACAACTGATAATTTAAATGCTTTATGAATATCTATGGGTGCAGACTGCCAAACATGTGTAAGAATATCTTAGCAATTTAAAAGAATACTTTTTACACAAATATACAAATACAGAAAACATAAAAATAATTAGACTCAACAATAACATTGATATTCTAATGGGAAAATGTTCTTTTTAGTTAAATGTATAAATTTAAGAAAAACCTAGCTAAAGTAAAACTAACAAGAGTAGAAAAAATTCCTCAACAAAGAAGACCTGGATATTAGCCCAGAAACTTAAAATACCCAAGATACAATTTGCAAAACACAAGAAAATCAAGAAGGAAGACCAGCGCATGGATACTTCATTCCTCCTGTGAATAGGAAACAAAATACCCATGAAAGGAGTTACAGAGACAAAGTTTAGAGCTAAGACGAAAGGATGGACCATACAGAGACTACCCTACCAGGGGGGATGCATCCCATAATCAGTCATTAAACTCAGACACTATTGCATAGGACAGCTAGTGCCTACTTAAGGGACCTTGATATACCTGTCTTGTACAGAAGTGGATGCTCATAATCATCTATAAGATGGAACACAGAGCCCACAATGGAGAAGCTAGAGATAGAACCCCAGGAGCTGAAGGGGTCTGCAACCCTAGAAGAGGAACAACAATATGAACTAACCAGAACCCCCAGAACAGGTGTCTCTAGCTCTACATGTAGCAGAAGATGGCCTAGTAGGACATCATTGGGAGGAGAGGCCCCTTGGTATTGTAATCTTTATATACCCCAATAGAGGGGAACGCCAGGGCCAAGAAGTGGGAGTGGGTGGGCAGGGGAACAGGGCGGGGGGAGGAGAGAACTTTCGGAATAACATTTGAAATGTAAATTAAGAAAATATCTAATAAAAAAAAAGAAAAAAAAAAAAAAAAAAGAAGACCTGGATGTAGTCATGTATATTCTAGTGTATGACAATGGAAATGATATTTTGAATAATAAAAAACACATACACAACATACTTATTTTTTTTTTCATTATAACCCCACTACTCAGTGAGTTAGTAAGTAAGGGATTTGGAATAAAAGAAATGCCTAGGCTTTTAAAAATAAATTTATTATCTTCGTCAAATGACTTTTGTCTTGAATTAAATTTTATTCTGGAGACTTCTATGAAGTATCCTTTTAAATGTACTATCCTGTCTCATATAGGTAACAAAGGAAAAAGTTAAGCTATTCACTAATTGCCAAAATGTCTTTTTTTTTAAATAAGGGGCTGGCAAATTTAAAAGAAAGAGGTTTGCAGTGTCTAAATGTTGGGGATTAGATATTCTTTCTTCATAGATTTGGGATTTCTGAAGATACAGCTCTAGTTTTAGCACTAAAATGAGTTAGACAATGTTAAGTTATTTAGAGAATTTAACTTTATGAACTGTTAAAGGATATTTTCTATGCACATCCCATTCTTCAAAGACAAAATTCTCAAAAAATAGAAGAAGCAAAAACTCAGAAAATATTTTCAGGCATATAAGAGAGAAAATTATATATGAGCATTTAACAAAAGAGAATATATAAAAGCAAGATTGTATAAGCAATAGATCTCTGTGAGGCAAGGCATTCTAGGAAGATATACATATATAAAGTATAAGCTGAGGTAAAACAGGATGATTTTCTCCCCCTTCTCTTTCATCCTCACTTCCACCAGAATCCCCTATGCTTTCTTTTTCTTGTTTTTGTTCTCCTCTGTCCTCATTTCCTTCCCCTCTCCTCCTCTACCCTCCCCTCTCCATCTTCTCTTTCTCCATCTCCTCTCTTCTCTCCTTTCCCTACTCTTTTTTCCACTAATTTTTCTTTCTTCTTTTTTTTTCACTCCCAAGGGGAAAAAATCTTTGATATGATATCCTTGACCTCAGCATCTGACTTCTACTATTCATTAACACAACCCTGGGACAATTGAGGTAACTTTAGCTTAGCTTCTAGATGTTCTATATAAACTACTATCTCTGAATTTGTGCACTTATAGGAACTCCATTTCCTATAGGATAAAATTAAAAGCATGTAATTTACCTAAATCCTTGACACATTTGGTCTGTGCTTATCCCAATAGTGTTTTCTTCTCCCTAGTCCCCTTCACTCCCTCCTATTCTGGGTCTTTCTTTATTTTGCCTAAGGCATTCATTTCTGCTGTTCCCTTTGTGTCCAATTCATCCCCAGAGCTCACTTTAAGCATCATTTCCTCGGGGTAGCTTTATGAAATCTAGGTCAGCTCCTTGCATTATGTACTTTCATGAACCAATGTCCCTGTTCTTTTTAGTCTCACTGTGCATTAGAGTGAACATCTGATTTGTGGATGATCCTTGTGTCGCACTGTTTACCAAAACCAGGGATCTTAATGTCTCAGTATTATTTCCTCTAGGCATGTGGACAAGGCCAAGTAGATCATTCACCTCCTGTCACTCACTCAAAGCAAATGTTTCTTCTGCTTTGGGCATAGAACAAATGTATAAAAGCTTTTCCAAATGATCCAGTTTAGCCTTGCCAGAAACTCTTATAATAGTAGTGTATCTGATGTCATGTCATTTTGTTTAAAACTAACCTCTGGAAACAGAAAGCAAAATGGGGCCAACATTAATGCTCATCTACAATAGAGAAAATGTTCATCAAATGTTCAGACTCAACTATTCTGTTGGTTATTCCAAGCTGAAGGACTTCCTCCTAGTCACAAGGCTTTCCCCATTTGGACACTCTGCTACAACATGTTGAGGCTGGACTCAGAGACAGTTGAGCATTAAGTGGTCATTTCTCTCATGAAACTACTATACTCAAAATATGATACCACTTATTAAAGTTAAATTAAGATAAGGTAAACAATCCAAGTAGACATATTTCCTAAGGAAATAGAAAGTTATTAAGTCTCCTAAACAAACAAACAAACAAACAAAAGCCAAGAGCCAGATTGTTTCAAGGTGGAATTCCACCAGATATCAGAGAATGCCAATACTTCTCAAATTAGTCAACAAAAATGGAAATACAACAAACATTGCCAAATTTATTTTGTGAGACTATAGTCACCCTAATACCTAAACCACACAAAGACATAAACAAGAAAGAGAATTTCNTCATCTATTGGATGGAACACAGGGCCTCCAATGGAGGAGCTAGAGAAAGTACCCAAGGAGCTGAAGGGGTCTGCAACCTGATAGGTAGAACAACAATATGAACTAACCAGTACCCCCAGAGCTCATGTCTCTATCTGCATATGTAGCAGAAGAGTACCAAGTATCATTGGGATTAGAGGCCCCTTGGTCTTGCAAACTTCATATGCCCCAGTACAGGGGAATGCCAGGGCCAAGAAGTGGGACTGGGTGGGTAGGGAAGCAGGGCGGGGGGGGGGAGAACTTTTTGGATAGCATTTGAAATGTAAATAAAGAAAATATCTAATAAAAAATCATATAAAACAAGCTTTCTGCCTGGTAGGAAATATAACAATCAGCTCCTCAACAAAACTGATAAGTTCCTTAAATCACAGAAGCAAACTGAACAACTGTCAGAGGAAATGGGGTTCTGATTGGTCATAAAGACAAGGTGCCCACATTTTGATCTTCCTTCTTCTTGAGTTTCATGTGTTTAGTAAATTGTATCTTGGGTAGTCTAGGTTTCTGGGCTAATATCCACATATCAGTGAGGACATGTTATGTGAGTTCTTTTGTGATTGGGTTACCTCACTCAGGATGATGGCCTCCAGATACATCCATTTGCCTAGGAATTTCATATATTTATTGTTTTTAATAGCTGAGTAGTACTCCATTGTGTAAATATACCAAATTTTTTTGTATCCATTCCTCTGTTGAGGGACATCTGGGTTCTTTCCAGCTTCTGGCTATTATGAATAAGGCTGCTATGAACATAAATGAAGAAAATATCTGATAAAAGTTGGGGGGAAAATAGCACCCTACCAACTGAGCTAACTCCTAAAGAGATACCAGCTCAAGAACTTTTTCTTAAAATGAAAGATAATTGGCATTTTTGTCTTTTGTTAGTTACTTATTTGATGATTGGTTACATATTAAAAAATGTGGCTCACGGACTTCACTGTATTCATCCAAAATGTCAAAGCTATGATGTTGGGTCATTGGCTATGATGAGGTTGTTTTCATACCTATGTTTTGATGATTTATTGTCGGTAGAAAAGTCAGAAGCTAATCCCATGAAATATACCATGTACATATTTGTTTTATATGTATTAAATTGAATTATTCCAAAATCTCTGATGCAACAGATATTCCCCAGAGCAGGACAATAGGGTCACAGGTCAAAGGGTTAATGAAAGCTGGATGATATAGCTCTTTGCATCTAATACATTCCTTGAGAATTTTAAGTAATAAACATCTTGAAAGTCAAAAAAAAAAAAAAAAAAAAAAAAGACAAGGTGCCTGTGTTATAGCCTGTGGAGCTTACTTACATTTGGTATTCAGTATCTCAGATTACAGATGAGGCAGCTGATTGATTGCATGGAACACAATAGGTACCATGATCCACCAAAATTAGGATATTTAAATTTTTTCTCTGCAAAATAACCTAAGGTAGAATTTATGAGGCAGTATTCCTTAAGAGTGAAGCCAACTCAATTATTATTATTATTTTTTTATTGTGTGAGTACACATTTGTGTGTGTGTGTGTGTGTGTGTGTGTGTGTGTGTGTTGGTAGATTCTATTGAGACAGAGTCATGTTGTGAAAAAACTAAGCTATCCTTGAACTCTTCTTGAGCATCTTCTTGCTCAGGTCTCTATATTACAGTTGGCATAAGGAGTTAATTTACTCAGAAAGATTAAAATGGACCCTGACAATGTTAAGAGTTTAAACTACACTGAGAGAAGCACAAGGACCACAGTTCCTTCTCAAGTTCATGGGTATCCCTACAACTTCAGACAACACCATGTCTGTGAGTTTGATCATAGAGTAGTAACACACCTATAGCATGTGGTCTTATAATATCCTGCTTCTCTCTGTGATACTCTTCAGTAACAATACTTTTTGTTGTGTCATCATGTTTACTCATATACAACTATCAAAGGGAGAATTCAGCCTGATAATCAGAAGCATAACTTTGTCTAAAATATCTGTTGAATATTAGAACGTTTTGTTCTAATATTCTTGAGGGATGGCTCTAGGAACAGGTGGGTAGTTCACTTTAACTTTACTGAACTTGGTGGGATTTCAAACACCTGCTATTCAACAGATGTTTCAAATGGTGCTGGTGGACCTACTGTTTTTGGAGTTGGTATATTTAGGGCCTTTGGGCATGTGGCTTTGAACTTGAGCAATCCCTTTGGGGCAAATTTTTTAAGACATAGCAATATTGCAAGCAATATAACCGAAGGACTCACTATGCGTGCTGGCATCTCAGCCAGAAGGAAGCCAGAACAGGCTTGTGAAATTTTACTGACATGCCATTTAGCCTTTGAAATAAATACCAAAAGGTCATTTGTACAGAGTACTGGCTAGACCAACCACTAGAACCATGAGGGAGACTGCTTACAGGAGCAGCTGCAGAGCAATATCAATGTTTTCCCTCACGATAGTGTCTTGCTGCAAACCAGTGATTCTATACCTGTGTGTCATGACCTTTCAGAAGCCACATGTCAGGAATTTACACTGGAACTCATAAAAGTAGCAAAGCTACACTAGTGGAGTAGCAATAAAATAATTCCATGGTTGGGGGTTGTGATGGTTGTATATGCTCCACCCAGGGAGTGGCACTATTAAAAGTTATGGTCCTGTTTGGAGTAGGTGTGTCACTGTGGGTGTGGGCTATAAGTCCCTAATCCTAGTTGCCTGGAAGCCTGTATTCTGTGAGCAGCATTCAGATGCAGATGTAGAACTCTCAGATCCTCCTACACCATGCCTGCCTGGATGCTGACATGTTTCTGCCTTGATTATAATGGACTGAAGCTGTAACCTAGCCCTAATTAAAGGATGCCCTTATAAGAGTTGCCTTGGTCATGGTATGTGTTCACAGCAGTGAAACCTTAACTAAGACACATACTAACCCTAACCCTAACTGTGACCCATAACTTCAAGAACTGTATTAAAGGGTCAAGGCATTAGGAAGGTTAATAATCACTGCTTTAAGAAAATCCCATCATGGATAGAGTTTAGAACTGAAGGAACAGATTAGACACAGTTCAAATACCAGCTTCAACTGGTTTTCATTATAGTACTTTAAAAAACTCCATAGTTTATTATTTTATAATATAACTTGACTTTTCTGGTTTATTAATTTTGACATTCAGTTCTGCTTGACTTACACTGTAGAATATCTGGTCAAATACTGTTAAACATTGAACTAGCATGTTTATTTTTATCTCTGTTTCCAAAGTAGTAACTACTCGATTTGTCCAAAATCATATTTCTCTTGGTGACTCTAAGAGCAGCTTTGTCTGGGAAATCCCCAGATGTATGTAGCTCTTAACTTTCAGCATGGCCTTATTAAACCAGAGCTTCATCTTAACAAGGTCCCAGGTTATACAGTAATACATTAAATATTTAATCTTGTGAGTTAAAATTATATAACAAATCTGCAGTAACTTCTGGATAATGTTAATCAATGTCGCCTTCCCTTCCTAATTCATGGTGAAGGAATATTCATCTTCTATTTGTCACCAACAAAAGGAAATACTGTCCCTGCAACAAACTAATAACACAGTTTTTAGTTCATACTTTTGTAAATACTGGCTGTACATAAGTCATGATCACTGAAGTAAAATGGCTGACCTACTTGGGATGGTAGTATATTGGTATGGGATATGTTTTAGACACTGCTCTATTGCTATGAAGAGATATCATGACCAAGACATCTCTTACAAAGAAAGGTTTTAATTGGGGGCTTCCTTACAGTTTCAGAGGGTTTTTCTATGACCACAATGGTAGGAAGTATAGAGGCATGCAAACAAGCATGGAGCTGAGATCTTACACCCAGTTTGACAGGCAGACAAGCAGAGAGAGAGAAAGAGGGAGAGAGAAAGAGCACACAGGCAGAGTGAGAAAGAATGCGAGAGACAGACACAGAGACAGAGACAGAGAGATAGACAGACAGACAGACACAGACAGAGAGAAACAGACACACAGAGGGACTGAGAGAGAGAAAGAGAGAGAGAGAGAGAGAGAGAGAGAAAGAGAGAGAGAAACCTATGGGCCTGACATGTGCTTCTGAAACCACAAAGCCCACTCCTGGTTACACACATTTTCGAGAAAGGTTATACTTCCTAATTCTTTCCGAACAGTAGTGCTATCTAGTGACTGAGCATTCAACGATATGAGCCTATGAAGTCTTTTCTCATTCTAAGTATTCACTTCCAAGTACCTATGTGTGAAGCCATCTATGTAAATAATATTAAGTTTAAATTTATTGTTGGCTGTTTCTCAAAAATAAGATAAATTGTGTGGTTTGGTGAGAAAATTCTAATATTCATACTTCCAATGCAGAATGGATATTTACTCTGAGTTTTGTTGTGTCTTCTTTTGCTTTCACTTTATATTTTTGTGTAGTGCAAACTTGCAGAGGTTAGATGTTCTCACAGAGCACCAGAGTTTTATTTGAGATAAAAGGAAAAGACCACATTTCCCTCCCACCAGTAAAAGACAAGGCACATGTGTCTGGGGCCTTTCACAGGGAAAACAAATTAAAAAGAACACTTCTGGAATGAGTCTCACATTGAAAACTGTTAGAGCTATCCAGAAATGCCAAAGCTTAGTACCATTGGCAAGCAGGTGTAGCAGGGGACCTGAGGCTTTCCTTTATCCTAAGGATACACAGAGTGAGCAGCCTAATAATGTCTGGAATTCAAGAGCAGATCTCGGTCCAAGTACGGTCTGACTGCACAGGGAGAGGTGTAGCCTTAGCTCTAGTGTGTAAATGAATAGGACTGCATTTAACTTCTATCAACTTCTCAGAGTAATGTAAAATTAGGGACTATTCCCTTTCAAGCAGGCTTTCACTTTTAAAGCAGTTAGGCTTCCTGTATCATTGTTCCTACTGAATTCTCTCCCTTAATTTCACCTGCGTCTTTTCTGTATCCATTATTTTATAATCAAGGATATAAATCAGGCATGCATATAATATTTATGGCCTGTGATAGCCTCTTCAGGAGTTCTCTTCTCTAAAGAGATACTACATGTATCTTGTCCCTGTGATAATAACAGACATTCTAGCTCATGTATATATCACAGTCTTTTATACTGTGCCTACATGTCATTATGTAGATGTGGCTTCAAATGGTTGTTCTTAAATATATACTTGTCCCTTCAGTCATTACTTGATTTCTGTTTTCAATTACCCAAATTAATCTACAGTCTGAAAATGATAATGGGTAATTCTAGAAATAATCAATGTTTATACTTTGCCATCTAAGTGATGTTGTGTCAGCCTTCCTAACAACGATATGACTCATCTGTGGCCCAGTGTATCCATTTAACTGTATATCAGATTGAACATCATATTTCCCATTATCAAGTTATGAGTTCTACAGAAACCATGAATAACCTTTATTCTATTTAATAGTGACCACAAAGAGGAAGATGAACTATACTGAGTTTATCTCAACACACTGTAATAAGTTTAATAATGTTATAATAATTTAATATAATTACTCTATTTTCTAATTATTATTATTAACCTATCTTCTGTAAAATTTATAAAACTTTTTTGTATATATGCATGCTTCAGAGAAGAACCTACTGTATAGATGGTTTAGTACCATCCACAGCTTCAGGCATCCACTGTGAAACTTGGAACAGATCCTCGAATGCAACAAATAAATACTATAGATCATATTTTAATAAAGGAATCTGATAGGTCAGTATTTGTACCAAATAATTCAACTGGTCTGTGCCTATGCCAGAGGAATCTGATTTATTTCATTTCTTCTCATCTTCCAGAGTTATACCAAGAAGTCCAATCCATAACGTGTGGGTCATGTGGGTCCCTAGATAGCTATAAATGTATCTCAACATAAAATCATTTAACTTAGTTAATATATAATATTCACTTATTTTACTTATGGTTGCTTCTAAGAGGTTGATGTTTGTGTATGAATATAAGTGTTTGTCACAACGCACATGTAGAAAGGGGAGGAGATAAGTTCTGGAAGTGATTCTCTCCACTATGAGGCTTCAGGGAATAGAAACTATACTTGAACAGCATTAAGCATTGTCATCTACATCCCTTAAAATATTTTGTTTATTCATTTAGTTACTTAGGCAGTTTCTTTGTTTGAAACATGACTGAGTGATGTGGGTTTTGATTCTGAACTTTGTGGATGCCAACCTTAAGCCACAATGTCCAAGGCTGAACACACCTATGAATCTAAGTACCTTCTCAAAGTTAGCCACATCATCTGAACTTCTCTTCTGGCCATATTAAAATATTATTGATCCATAGTTCTAATATTTTTCTCTATCAAGTAAAGTCTTGGAAAGTCATGACTGTGCCTTGTATTGAATTTGATTCTAAATATTATACCAGTATATATATTACATACTATGCATATTATGCAAAAATGCCCCTAAGTTCATTAGAAGATTTGAATATAATTACATAAAATGTTCTATAGAAATCACCCAGCTTTTTTTTTTCTATGCTGTATGGTTTCATATCTGCTGTAATTGATGTTTCACAAAATTAAAAATTTTTTGAATGAAGTATTAATTTATAAAAACCGTGTAAGCCCAAACAGGGATATTAGATTCTCAGTGGATTCTTTATCTAAATTAAAACATTTAAGACACTCATATATTATCTAGAAATTACTAACTTATTAAAGAAACTCCTGTAGGCTCCTATGGACAGGACTTTAATGCACATTTAAAAGGTTAAATTTCATGTTCATTAAAATAGAAATTCTACTTTTAAAAATGCACACTAATAAAATAAGTAAAAGCATAAATTTACTCTTAGCTTATAGAGATAGAAGTCATGTTTATGAGTGGTATATACTATAGCACTATAGTATATAGCATACATATAGTAAGTGTCAAATGAAAATTTATCATATAAAACATAATAAAGGTCTTTAATCAAAAACTATGCAACCACGAAGAATCACATTGCAGAATGATACTTAGGGAGATTAAAATCAGATCCAAGGTATTTTCAGTGAAAATGGAATAAAACAAAATTTCATACTTCTATGTGATATATTTTTATGCGCATAGCTACCTGCACTAAAGAAATAAATAGAAAATGTAAGAGATTTATACTTTGAACTTTTATTTTTAAGGAGCACATAAATTTCTAGGACTATATGAACATGAATATGTATAAGACAGCATCCAAAGTCTTTTTCATAAGATCCTCTATTCATCTCTCCGTTTCATTGTGAGCAGCATTTAACAGTGTTCAGTTCAAAATTGTTAAGACATAGTAAAGCAAACCACTTGGTTGGGGTTCAAATAGACTCCTTAGAATTATCAAATTATTCTTATTTAGAACTGTTGAATCTTTCTTAAAAATTATGGACACTCACTGCATACAAACATGCACACACGCATGAGCGCGCGCGCACACACACACACACACACACACATACACACATGCAAAAAACACCCCTTCTGCACTTTGGCTGAATGGATAACCTATTTTCTAGCATCATCACTAATTTTATTTACTGCTTTGGCTTTTGAAACTAGTGGATGTGGAAGGGTGTAATGGTATTTTATGATTTATTTTACACAGAAAAGTAACCTAAGATTTCATCAGCTATAATTTCTCTATGGCATTCAATATTTTAATGTGGTACCTATGACAGATACAGGATGGCCTGTTTCCCAGTAAATGTACTGTGGAATGAAGCTTATTTATTTAGCTATAAAACCTTTTCTCTTTTGATATAGTCAGATTTTAACTGGAGGCTTCATGGTTGTCATATACTAAAACTTGGGAAATTATAACTAGACACTACAAGCAAACCTCACATTGCTGAGGAAGAAGAACTGTTTGGTCCAATTTTCCAATTACTACAATATACTGAGGATGCTTTAACCAGGCTAAGTAACATTGATTAAGTGCGAATGCTTTTATCAAAAATGCAAAAGATCTTTGCATAACTCTAAATAACACCCCCATGGGGTCCAGTTAAATAGGGTGTGAATAATCTATCCATTTAATGTATAGAGTTTCAATATATGATGAGTAGACCCCTACCTTGGGAAAAAATGATGACAGCATTCAATTTGTATACATGGGCTACTCGTAGGATTTTGCTATTATCTCTCATTTTGCTTTGTTTTAGTATTTAACTTTATACCCTACTAAATGCAAAGTGTTCAGACAAAACCTATGAAAATATTATCAACTATATTATAAAATTATGTCCATACATTTTCTGAATTTTATTCAAAAAAAGAAATATATAATATGTGCATTTCATTACATCCAATTATTCTAAAACAAATAAACCAACAGTATTCCCCTGTCTTTCCACTGCTTTGGAAAGATTTACATAACAAGCTATTATCTGGTTAGAACTAGAAAATGATGAGGATGGTGGTTTCTGTCATTTATTATATTATTGTGCAGAATTGCTCCCCTTGACCTAACAAGTACATTTATATATAAATCTCAAACAGGCAGAAAAATATTAGCAATGAATATGGATTTATAAATGCCTTGCTTTGAATCTTTATATAGTTAAGTAAGATAAATTGTAAGTCTACCACTTTAAAAATCTTCATTACCAACATTCAAGTTGAAAAGAACACTGCCTTGTTATATTCCCTTCCTGTTGCTGGGACAAAGTACCAGGATAGATCATTTAAAAGGCAGCAACATTTATGTGGCTCATAGCTTTACAGGTGTCAGTTGACTGCCACTGGTCTTGTTGCTTTGTTCCCATGGCTGTTCAGCACATCCTAGTGCCAGGAGGACTTGGAGGCAGAAGTCTGTATACATCTGGGTCCTAAGGTCTTCTTTGTGAGCATAGCGTACTTCAAACCCCATATCCTATATCGTCTACCTCCTGAGAGCAGCAACACCTATGTGTGAGCCTTCAATACAAGGAGCCAGGAGAGTCGTTTAAGACGCACTCTGCCGAGAATATTTCCAAACATTATCATTTGGTTTCACCTATTTCTAAGACTTTCGAAAACAATGTCATCCCCAATTTCTTTTATCAATGCAAATTTTATGAGATCCATGCAACTATGTGTACATCATTATAAGTCATTTATCCATCAGCTGTCTTTTTTTTTACAGAAACATATTTGTTTCTGAAAAATAAAACAAATGTTGGTGTTTGTAGTTATAAGCTACTCTGATTAGTGTTCTAAAAACAAGGCATGTGTCCACCACCCAAGGCATGTGCCCACCACCCAAGGCATGTGCCCACCACCCAAGGCATGTGTCCACCACCCAAGGCATGTGTCCACCACCCAAGGCATGTGTCCACCACCCAAGGCATGTGTCCACCACCCAAGGCATGTGTCCACCACCCAAGGCATGTGGATTTCTGCACGTCAAACCTGCGAGAGTAGAATTGGGAAGTAATGGGTGTGTGCACTTTTATATTTTTGCAATATCCCTGTAACAGTGCATGTGACCAGCCACACATAAGGATGCATTATATTCGACATCTCTACCAAATGATGGGGCTGTAAGTTTCAAAGTATAACCATTTATGAGAGAAAATAAATGTGTTATTTTGTTCAGAGACCCCTGATAACTAAAGATGTTATGTAGCTTTCTGTATGCTGATTGAACATTTGGATTTTATCTTTAGGGAAAAATAAATTCATATCACTTGCCCAAATCCCTTATTCTAATTGTCTCTGTATTTGTATTTGTATATTTCATGTCTATATTTAACTACATAGAGTTCATATTTAACTGTATTTACATGCATATAGTATCTAATAACTACAAAGTTGTATAGATGATAAGATGTTATACATTGGCAAAAACTATTTCCCTTTGGTACATTATATATACAATTTTATAAACAATGGTCCTAACATTGTATAGCTTACTGGCTAGTAGATTTTAATATTGACTATCTTTTGCTGCTTATTACATGTGTTTCATATCAAAAGCTCATAAACATATTCTTCTACATTATCTCCTAAAAGCTTATATGATCTTTAACTTTTAATTTACAAATTAAATGGGATTTTTTGGGGGGTGGAACACATTTTAGATAGACCTGAAATTTTATTTTTCCTCTCAGATGTGTAAAACTGTCACCAGTCCATTACAGAGATCCTGTTTTTCCAGCTTTCTATTATCAGATGTATTAAAGGTGTAGTATTTGTGCACCTTTGCCCTAACCTTTATTAAGTATAGTTTTATGATAATTATAAATATATCTTATAAATTAATTTCATCCATATAGTATTTGCTCAAAACAGTTAAAATTTACTGAAGTCACAACTCAACATTCCAATGGCTTTAACAGTATTCACACTTGTTTTATAGCCCTACCTCTCACTCTGGGTCTGTTTTTGAGGTCTTGTTTTGTTTTGTGTGGTTTTGAATTATCTGGTTCATTGGCTTGGACTCTTCTAATTTTATGGCCAAGACTGACAGAACACCACTCACATGAACTTTCAGGTTTTTGCTATAACAGGGTAAAGGATGTAAGTCAACAAACGTTCAGATAGATGAAAGCCTTAAACAAGGGTGAGTATACACATGCTTTTATATATATAGCTATACATAGCACGAAATAAACTATAAGCCAAAATTAGTCATAAGAATTAAATGAGGTCACTATTAATTAATAGGTAGTTAATCAAGAAATGCAACAACTAAAAGTGAAGACAAACAAACAAACAAAACAACTAAACTAAAGCATAAATTCATTCATATGATTAACCAACTGAATCTAACTAACCGAAGGAATTGCTAAGCAAGAGTTTCAGTTGAATAATTATCTTTTTCAAGTTGGTCTGTGGGCATGTCTGCAAGGGAATGTTTTGACAGCCTTGCCTAGTGTGGACAGCACTATTGCAAGGTCAAGGGTCCTGGACTAGCTAGTGATGACCTGGGGGGTAAGCTAGCAAACAGTGTTCTTCCATGGTTTCTTCTTAAAATTCCTGTTTAGCTTCCTGTTCTGAATTTCAATGATAGACTGTGAAGTCGCTCCTGATATCTGTGTCATGAAACAAAAAGGTAACTAATATGATGCTCAACACAATTCAAGCTACATACGAAGCCTAGAGCCCATGTTATGTTTAAAAAGGAAAACAGGGATCATTTTCTGTAAAATCAGAAATGAGATGAGGATGCTCATTCTCTTCTTCCTCATTCAATACACTGCTTGCAGTCTTAGCTACAGCAGGAAGGAAAGAGAAAGAAAGAAGCATACACAAGCAACAGGTAAGATTATTATGTTTTGATATTATCTTAAAACCATAATACCGTGAAAACACTTTTATATCTGACACTTTCATCTAAGTAGTAGGATGAAAGGGAAAGGGGTTTCTATATTCTATCTTGATATCAAATTATATTACAGAGTCAAAGTAAGCCCCAAACCCAACAGAATGATGTTGTCACCAAAACAGATATACTGGCCAATGAAAAAAATATGGCAGCCAGAAATGCACCCAAAGGAGAGGCCAGAGAGTTAAGAGCCATGCTACTCTCCAAGATGACCCGAGCTTTGTTCCAGCATCCTCACTGAGTGGCTCAAGACTACCAAAATAACTCCAGTGACACTGAATTTATTCCTTCCTCTGGCTTCCACAAGCATTGGCACACAAATGGCAGATATTCATACACACATACACAAATATAATAAAATGTATCTTAAAATAAATAAAGAAGCCCACACTGTCATACTCATATGCTTTATTTTATTTTATTTTATTTTATTTTTTACAATTTCATTAAAACACGCACTAGAGCAAAGGTAGCATCTTTAATAGCATATCCCATGGGCAAAATAATAAAACTGGATCCCAGTCCTACGTGGCATCTGGTCTTTATTTCTACATAAGACATGCATTCTGTTAATACATGTAGTCATTCTGTATTTCATCCACAATACACCAGGACAAATGTCACAGAATGACTATATGACTACCTTTATCTGGATCACAGCTCTTTTTTTTTTTTTTTTTTTTTTTTTTTTTTTTTTTTTTTTTTTTTTTTTTTTTTTTTTTTTTTTTTTTTTTTTTTTTTTTTTTTTTTTTTTTTTTTTTTTTTTTTTTTTTTTTTTTTTTTTTTTTTTTTTTTTTTTTTTTTTTTTTTTTTTTTTTTTTTTTTTTTTGCATGCCAGTACTTTGGGTATTACATCTTGAGCATTATTTTGTGCAACAACAATAAAAAGTTGTCTTCGATGACATGTCCAGTCCAAGTTTCCTCTCCTATTATCAATAGAATCCATAAGCTGGTATCTTATTTTCTAGATAATGTTAACATCACATGAGCTAAAACTCACACCAAGAAAATTATCAGTCCTTTACATTGGCCTTGATAATAATTTTGGGGATAAGACAACAGAAGCTCAAGCAAGGAATACAGAAATGAACAAATAGAACTTTTTATGCATAGTTAGGAAGAAACCCCCAAAGTGGAGAGACAACTTAAGGGGAGAAAATGGTGAGAATCAACACACCAAGTAAGGATTTAATATTCACAATATATATGAAAATTTATAAAGAATTTGAAAGCAAGCCAAGAACCTGAATAGGTATTTTGTTGAAAGAGTCATTAAAAGATCAAATTGCTAGGTAAGAAGCTGATGGGTATTACATACCACCGCAGGAATACAAATTAAAATCACACTGATCAGCCTTAAAGGCTACAATCATGTCATTGGTATGCAAATGAATGGAGCTATATAGATCATATTGGCAAGCAAAGCAAGCTAGGCACAGAGTGACAAATATTATGTGCTTTATCTTATGTAGTGGACTCATAATTTAAAAAGGAATAAAATCCAAGTAGAATTAGGTCTATGAAGATGAGCTCAGATGGGAAGAGAAAAGGAAACAGAGGAGAGTCACTGGGCTGAGATGCCAACAAAGTCTGCAGATATGTGTAATAAAAAGTCATAGCAAAGCCTGTTATTTTATACATTTACTATTACTAGCAAAAGAAAAACCCATAAAAATCATGTCATCGTTACCCTGGTTATCCTCAAAGTGACACAAGATGAAAGAATGAAAGTATCCATTCATGTGTGACCAAAGGGAATGCTGACTATGGGGATGGCTCAATGGTTAGAGCTTACTAAGGAGATGGCTCAATGGTTAAAGCTTACTAATGGGATGGCTCAGTGGTTAAGTGTTTGTCATGCAAGCATAAAGACTAGATGAAATTCAGTTTTCCTGAGTCTGTGTTAAGTGCTAGACAGGCATATCAGCCCACTCTAATTCTAGCCTCTGAAGGATGAGGCAGGAGATTCTCAGGACAAATTGGGTAGCAAGATTGTTCATGTAGGAGTTCTCAGGCTTTAATTGAGAGAGCCCTCCTTGATCATAATATGGCAAAGTGCTTGAGGAATATTCAAATACCAACCAGCCTCAGGCTTCCACATTCACATTCCCAAATGGCTACACATACTCACACATATATGCATCAGGTACATGCATTCAGGCATACACATGCACACCACATACATACCCCAGGCACACACACATATAAGGAGAAAAATAAAGAAGAATAGGGAAGCCACTGTCCACAGCTGTTGATATGATATGATTTAGTAGAGACATTTTGGTATAGGGCTTCTGGGCATGTATGCAAGAAAAACACAGTCTGCTTCTTAAGGAGAAGCCTGCACCTGTGTTTTCATTGCAACATTATCCATAACTGTGAAACAAACTATGTATGTGTTGAATGATGAGTTGGTATAATATTCAGTATGTATACAGTTGCCATAGAATATTATCCTGTCTTCAAAAATAAGGGACAGCTGTACTTACAACAACATGGATGAACCTAGATGATAATATGCCAAGATAATACAGCCAGAAGCAGAAAAATATTACATCATCCTACAAGTCTAATATAAAATAGGTAGATGCACAGAACCTTAGTGGAAATATGTTTTTTGCAAGTATAAGATTAGAGTTTAAAAGAAACAACAGTGGTTTTTTTGTTTTGTTTTGTTTTGTTTTTTGTAAAAGTTTTGTTAAAAGAGTCATTATCAGCATAGACAGAGAGCAATATGGCAGCTGCTCCTCACCATGACTCTGAACAGCGCAAAAGCCCACAGGGCTAGGCAGGGGTCCCCATTTACAAGTTTCAGAGAGAGGTAGAGGGGTCCCATGCTATGTAGGACATGATTAAAGTGTAGTAAGTGTTTGTCCTTAGATTGTTGCTGATACAAGGGAGCAAAGGAATAGGTAAAAGCTTGTGCCCCTTCCAGCTAATTTGTGGCTTTCATGTGAAAGTACCTCCCTTAGTCCCTGGTAGCTTATGGTACTCAGTAAACACACATTTACTGTGTAAAGACAAGGCCTATAATTAATATTGTAAATTTCCTTTTGAGGAGTCAGAATCACAGACTCGGCCAAAGAGGGGTTCTACCATTTTTTTTAGAGCATCTCTGATCTCAGAGAGTAAACTGGAGGTTGATACAGGTGAATGAGAGCTGAGGATGCCTTAACCCAAACCTAATATCTGTCAGGGACAAGGGAGAGGGAAGAAGATACGATTGTTAACAGCAACACAGTTTGAATGGACTGAGAGATCAAGTTTGGACAGAAGGCCTGTGATGCATGCTGTTGTATTTTATACTGAAAATTTGCTAATATGGTTCCTTGGTACAAAAAGAAATAAGTAATTTTAAAAACCCATTAGCTAACATGATCATTTTAGTGGTGTGTGTGTGTGTGTGTGTGTGTGTGTGTGTGTGTGCGTGTGTATCAGGATATCCAGTTGTATTTAGTAAATACCAACTGCCTTTTCCTAAGCTCTCCTATTTAAACACTAAACATAAATTCTGAAACCATTTTTCTGTTTATAAAATAACTCTTATGCCTACTAAGTACTTGCAAAGTTTTTTCTTATGACCTGGTCATCGGAATGAGACTTTTAAACGGAAAATAGTTTAACATTGCTCATTGTCCTTAACTCATTACTGTGTGTGGACGCTGAGGAAAGAGTATGTATGTTATACACCGCAGAACACATCACTGGGGCAGAAGCAATGACTCAGTGGCTTAGAGCAATATACTGCTCTTGCAAAGGTCTGCAGTTTGATCCCCAGCACCCACGTGGCAGATCACAATCACCTATAACTCTCACCCCAGGAATCTGAGTTCTCCTCTGGAGCAAGGCATATACACACAGGGGTACACAAATACACATAAATTAAAAGAAAATAGTTTTAGAAAGAAAAAATAGTATTGCCTCTTTTTCTTAGCCAGTTCATTCTCTACAAGTTTTTAGGAATACAGATCCACCATAACAGGTCCCAATAAAGTGGATGACAAGTAAATGCCTTGGAAATATAATTCCTGTGGGTCTCCTGTAGACATCATTTACAAAGATAAAGACAATGATATTTATTATTAGAAAGTCTCGATGTGACAGGATATGAACACAGACTGTCACAGACCGTATTCAGTCTGATCATCAAACATCACAAAGGCATCAATCAGAACCACGTCAGTGAGAACCAGGAAAATGATTATAAAGTTGGGATAATGCCTGGATGTTGACACTCTCAAGGATGTCTTCAGCAACAGTGGGGATTTAGTTTTCTATCAATATGCCACATCACTGGATTGATAACAATGCCTAGATTTAAATAACCGAAGCTTGTGGCTTTTTTTGTTCACAAGAGAGTGTTTGTCACAAATAAAGGCCTGGATTCAGTTCTCCCTAGCTTTTTTTTTTTTTTTCAATTTTTATTAGATATTTTCTTCATTTACATTTGAAATGTTATCCCAAAAGTCCCCTAAACCCTCCCTCATCCCCCGCCCTGCTCCCCAACCCACCCATTCCCATATCTTGGCCCTGGTGTTCCCTGTACTGAGGCATATAAAGTTTGCATGACCAAGGGGCCTCTCTTCCCAATGACGGACAATTAGGCCATCTTCTGCTACATATGCAGCTAGATACATGAGCTCTGGGGGTACTAGTTAGTTCATATTGTTCTTCAACCTATAGGGGTGGAGACCACTTTCAGCTCTTTGGGTACTTTCTCTAGCTCCTCCCTTGGGAACCCTGTGTTCCATCTAATAGCTGGCTGTGAGCATCCACTTCTGTGTTTGCTAGGCACTGGTATAGCCTCACACGAGACAACTATATCAGGGCCCTTTCAGCAATATCTTGCTGGCGTATTTAATAGTGTCTGTGTTTGGTGGCTGATTATGGGATGGATCGCCAGCTGCAGCAGTCACTGGTTGGTCCATCCTTTTGGCTTACTTCTCTTCCTGATTATTAATGACACAATTTTGGCCATTTATTTTTATAACTTGTTCACTTTTAGCACAGACTAATTAAGAGTCAAATACTTCTTGTGCTTACTGTGAACGTACATATATATAAGTGTGCATGATCACATGTCTGCATATGTATATGGGGTAGATGTCAGGTGTTACTCTTGATAAACCCGTCATTCAATCGCTCTCATAATTTCCACTGTGTTTTCTGAGACATGGGGTGTCACTGAATCTGGAGCTCACAGATTCTAATAGGCTGGCTAGACAGTGAATTCTGTGGATCTTCCTATCTCTGTTCCCATCTGCTGCAGTCCCTGGCTTTTTATGTGGTACAATTAATCTAAAGTACTCATGCTTACATGTTAATTAGTTTACTGATAGAGATCTCCCTGTCATAGCTGGTACAACTGTTTCATGTTGCAGATCTTGAGTAGCTTTTGACATGGCTTATTTATTTATTTATTTATGGTGATTAAACTCCTATAGAAATAGTCACAGGCAATGCTATACTGATCTACCAATTGTTGAGATCATGTGTGTGCCTGTTTGTATGTGTGTATGCTGTACATATGCTAAAATAAAATTATGAACTCTAAATTCAGTTATACTCCTTGAGCTTGTGGATGGTACTGTCCGAGAAACCAAATACTTCAGGAAAGCTGAGGATAAGATGTTGTAAAGGAAAAATGTGTTAATGGTGCTACCTGGGAAACAGTGAAGCAAATAGCATCATCTGTGTATGGCTTGGAGTATGTTTGGCCAGAGCACTGACTTACTGGCCTTGACCTCCAAGCTCCTGCTGTCAGACATGTGCCTTCAGTGATGCCTGAAGCACCGGGCTCCTTGGCTGCCAATTCTGCTGCTCTTCAAAAGCCAAGAGCTTCTACTTTTCTACATGACTAATGATTATAATTTAACTGTCTTCCTTTCCCATGCTTGCCAGAATCCTGTTCATATTATAATTTCATTTTTGATAAAGGAAAGAAATAACTACTTTACTGCTTAGAGCACTGTATTGGGCATGGGGAATCTTTGACAAATTTCCATGATTCAGTAGAGGACTGCAGGACTCTGTGAAAAGCATGGCTGTTACTTCCTCAATGTGCCAGCAACTAAATACAATACATTGGATGAATTCAAACATGGAAAAAAAAAAGTCCAAATGCCCTTGTCTCTCTACTTTTTACCTTATTTTCACATTCAAAATATATGTTCATAGGTAATATACAAATTTGAAAATAAACTGATAGAATAGAGGTAAATATTTAAATATTTGTCAAATTGATCATTCATGGCCAACTTTGAATCTGAAGTCTGGAAAGAAATTTTACCTAGACTAGAAAAGTAACCAATTGTGACTGAAGCCTCTTTGAGGACAGAGAAAATTCTAAATTTCATGTAAAAAGTTTCATTAGGACATATCTCAGCTGCTATTGGATTGCATTTCCACCACTTCTTCGACCTGGGGATCTTTAGTCCAATGTTGCTTTGTTAGTTGTATATATATTTTAGAAGATTAACTAAACTCCGCCAGCTCTTCCTTCACCGCGCACATCTGGTTATCATCTCATGCTCCATGTATCTGGAAACAGTACCACCATCTGACCACATATGCAGAGAAAACCTCCAAGCATCATCTTTGATAACTCCTCTCCATCCAGTCAGACCTTTATAGTGCCACTCAGATATCTGAGAAACAATCTGTGTCTTTGACTAGAACTGTCATAGGAGGTTCAATTATAGCAATTATAAGCACCAATTTTTATTGACTGAAACAGTTTATACTTCACTGTTCCTCTTGCTTCGACCCTGGCTCTTTTTGAGCCCATCCTACTCCACAGTGACTCAGAGACATTTAATACAAATTGGGACTTACTGCCTCTATACTAAAAAACTCTTTATTGGGTCACTCTGGTTCATAGAATATGGTCAAACTCATCTATAAAGCTATAAGTTAAGCATGGTCTAGTTATCACCCAGTCCTGAAAAGAATCAGAGGTAATGGTGGATGGGGTGGAGAAGGGAGAGCTCAGTGAAAGAAAGAGAAAGGAACTTGTGGTCAGGATGTATTGTATAAGAGAGGAATCTATTTTAAACTAGAAATATCTTCTTGTATAGAGAAATTTTCAAAGAAAGTAGTTGTTAATAGCACATAAAATATGTTTTACTTTGCAAAGTAGGTTATTTGTGTTAAGTTGTTTACAAAAAGTTTGCTACTGCATTGAGGCTTTCGATAATTAATTACTAGGTGTTGATTAAAGTTAGTTACATAATTGTACAAGTAAAGTTTTCCTTAAACTAAGCTTAGGTTAAAGGAAATGGAGCCACATCTGAATGAAAACGTGGTTCCTCTTTTCTAATCGGAGGAATCCAGAAACACAATAAAAACATGTTGGTATAAAAACATTTTTTCTTTTTAATATGTTCATTATATCTCTGGTATATAACAAAAATGAATGAGTGGGTGATTTATAGTAAGAAAGGAAAGAAAGAAAGAAAGAAAGAAAGAAAGAAAGAAAGAAAGAAAGAAAGAAGAAAAGAAAAGAAGGGAAGAGAAAAGAAAAGAAATATCTTGCCCTCAACTAGAACAATTTTATCTTCTCCAAAGAATTTTCAATGATGGAGACATTTTTTATTGTAGTAACATATGGTATATTCATTATTTGCATTTAGGAATGCTATTATGAATCATAAAGTGCATAAGAATCCTCCTCATACACAGATGAAAAGTGGGTCCAAAAGTTCTGAAGTGATTAGACTGGGAGCCTTGCTCTACAGACTTCGTCTTTAGTCATAATGTAAGGAACACTGAAATGCTCTGCTCAGAACACTGTTTTAGCTGAAATGCTGGCCATACAGTTCATCCGCCAGGTCTTTCTGGGACTCCCTGCTTCCACTAAAGTCTGTCTCTTCACACAAAATGGCACCCCTCCAAGAACTGCCTGTAAGCAATGACTAATGAGAGAGTAGAGGATAAGGACTTGGCCATCTTCACCTTACACGTCCTCTGGCAAGCTATGTAAGCTGGGCATTGCCTTCAGCCAGATTCCAATGGTTTTACATTCCTTGCCCAGGTGCTGATCTCAAGACCATGTACTCACCAGAGCTTGGACCCTGATTAACAACAGCTCAGATGCTGCTATCTGGATAATGCCGTCTACAACATTGATTTTCATTCTGCTCCGAGTGTCATGTTGCACCCTTATCTCTGGTTTTGAGACAGATCTTGATATTTGTACAGATCCTATTTGAAATCCACTCTTCCCAGTGATCTAATTAACCTGAACTCATCTTTTGGAACACAAGTTTAACCGACAGGTGCCAAAGTCCTCTTCTACCACTTTGAATAAATTGCTGTAGCTTTTTCTTTAAATTATCACCCTCTGAAGTGTTTGCAATAAATTGTTGTACTTTACTTTCCATGATTTACTTATTCAATTTTGCCTTCACCATAATAGTACTTGCTCAATGTGAACTTCTATGTCTATGTCATAATTTTCTATTCATTACCCTAGTATATCCTACCACCTGACCTAAAGAGCAGGTGTCAGAGCCAGACACTTGAGACAACAAAAGAAACAGGAAAGAATGATCTGATTCATATAATCTTTCTCAGAAACATGTAAATTTGGAGAAAGCTATAAGCCACCTCTTCATCTTTCTCAAAAGCTAAAATAACACTGTTTTACTAAATAAGGCAAACCAAAAACTTCCAGTATTCAATCTTCTAAGCAAAATATGATCAAACAATTTACGCCTTTTAAAAATTACCATATGTTTCAGTTACTTTTCTATGGCTGTGAAGAGCTTTCATATTAAATGGAACTTGTGGAAGAATTTATTGGGGCCTTACTTATAGCTTCAGAGGGTTGGTCCATGACCATTACAGAAAGAAGCATGTCAGCATATGGCCAGGAATAGTGCCAGAGCAGTAGCCAAGACTTACATGTTAAGAAAACAACCACAGGGCCTCAAACAGATCACACCTCCTAATCCTTCCCAAATAGTTCCACCAACTGGAGACCAGGAATTCAAATATATAAGCCTATAGGGACATTTCTATTGAGCATTCACTTGTTATACAAAATAATGAGTTTCATCACTACATTTTTACTAGTGGATTTTAGTTTTGAAGTCATCTCCTATTGAGGTTTTAGGCCACTGTGGTGGGTTTGGCCTAATGCTGCTCATATTCTGTTCATTTGGGTCCCCAAAGTTGTTTTCATGAGAATCCACACACACATATGCATGCAAGACTCTGAGGGACCCTGCCTCTAGTTGATTCTGAATGGTAAATATAGTTGATGGCAGCCAATGTCTAGGCAGGGTATCAGAGGCAAGATTTTTTTGAATACCAGCAGAGAGAGGGGAAGAAAAGATGAAGAAAATTTGTGAGAAATTTTTCTTGATTTGATCATTTGTCCTTGGGAAGGCTCACCCTGAATCTTGGCTACCCCCTCTGGTAACAACCTATATAAAAAGACATGGAAGGAGGAAGGCAAAATCTTTGATTTTGCCTGCTTGCCCTCACTCTTGCTGGAAAGTTCATCTATCCATCTGCTGAAGCATTCTTCTGCTGGTATTAGAAGCAATTTCTTTGGAATTCCAAAGTATACTGAAGACTACCTGAGCTATCCAACCTCATGGACTGAGCAACTATCTGTTTCTTGGCTTTTCCATGGAATATAAATTCTCCATATATATATATATATATATATATATATATATATATATATATATATATATATATATATACACACACATCTTATTCCTCTAGAGAACCTGACTAATGTAATTTTCTTTCTTATTTTCTTCCTTTCTTCATCCTCTTACTCTCTTCCTCTTACTCTCTCTTCTCCATCCCCTTCTCATGAGAGAGGGTCTTGTCATGTAACCTATGCTAGAACTGTGGTCCTCTGGCTCAGCCCACAGAGTCCAGGATTATAAGCATGTGTTTCATGATCATTATTATTGACACTAAACCTAGGAAAATGACCTTGTTTCAAAGAATAAATTTAGAAGACAGTGTTATGGTGAGCAGCTAAACCATTGTGAGAGTACAACCAGGTCTTTCAGTACTTAATTTAAGAGTTTCAGTTTCTAGGTTTCTGCTGGACTACTTCTTAAACTAAAGCTTTATCATTTTATAAGTTTATTGTTTCTATTCTGCCAGTATATTCTCAATTGTCATCTACAGTAGAATGTGATTTTATAACAGACACTTCAAAACTACTTTTGCAAAATATTACAGACACTTTATATGGGTTCACAAGCTAACTACAAAGATTGCATATCCACCTTCACTGCGTATCTGTGCCTTTTAAGTTGGGCCACCTGCTTACCTGTAAACAGAAGAATGCTAATCACTAAATTAATATTTTTATAAAAACCAGGCCTGTCTCATTCTCCTTGATAGTAGAGGAACATAAATAACAGCTATCTTTTTGTCAATATTTTAAGCTGTATGTCACTATATTTGCACTTATTATTCTCTGTGTGTGTCTCTCTGTGTGTGTATGTGTGTGTGTGTGTGTGTGTGTGTGTGTGTGTGTGTGTGTGTTAGTGCAGATGCCTGTAGAATCCATAAGAGGAATTTATAACCTTTGGAGCTAAATTTGAAGGGAATTGTAAGCTATTCAATATACTTGCTGAGAACTCAACTCTGGTTCTTTACAAAAGTAATAGATGCTCTAAGAACTGGGCTCTCTACAGCCTGTCATTACCAATTTTACATGTCTTGTTTCAGATCCTCCTAAAATATTATTTTCATTTTTTTCAACCAATGTTCTTAGCCTGCAGCATGTTGGATTCCAGCATAGACTACCTATAGGGAATTTTTTGAAAATAAGACTGTTCCCTGGAGCAAAGTAATAATTCCCTAATAAATAAAATGTCTGCTGTACTTTTGATTACTTCTATTTTGATCTTTATCAAACACTGAGTGAATGATTTAAGTGGATATGATAGCAGTTTACACATATCTCAAAGGCTAGATTGGTATTTATGTGTTGTGTCTAACTATTCTGAACACCTATAAAGTATAGGTAGTACTCTTAATATTTTACCCTTTGTCATTAACCTAGACAGTAAAAATTCCTGTGACCGTATAAGTTGTTATATTTTATTCAACTTTATTAAAAATATTCCTAATGTTGTTTAACTAGCACATTACTTAACCATGTTTCAGTACAGACTTAATTAATCAAATGTTCATGTTACCATTCCTACAGATCTGCAGAAACCAAACACATACAATACTTAGAAAAATGACAACAAAGTCTGTAGTCACTTTTGCTTTGAAAAATTCAGACCATGTCATATATGATATGAATCTATCAAATAGTGACCAAATGTCTAAAAGATCATTCCCATGAAAAGTGACAAGATAGTGACAAGATCTGCTCAGTCAGAAAGGTTAGTCAGAAAGTAGGGAATAAGGTCAAGACTGAATGATACTCTGGATAGTAAGGAAAAAAAATACAAGAAGGACTCTTTCTTTATAAGAAAACTCTCAGATTTGAAAAAAGGGCATATTGGACTGGGTAAACAGGCCAAGGAAATAAAAACAAAGCAATACTTTGAAAATTTTCCATACAAGGAACTTTTTGAGAGATCTACAATGCTGGGGGAGGGGCTGTAGTATTTACAATAAGACATTGTCACATATAAATTCTAGATAGTTTTAGTATTCTGGATTATGTATTAATTTATTTATTTATACTTCCAAACTTTTAGACAAACTGACTATATGTCTTGCAAGGATGAACAGGAAGAAGGCTTCAAAGGCAGAGATTTGGGCATCACATAATGTATGTCATAGAATAGAGTAAAAACAATGGGATACTAGGCATAATCTATGGTGATGGAGCATTTAGTGACTAGCGCTTGAAATCAGAAACCTTAGACTTTCTATACTGATACACCGAGAACATGCATCATCATATATGTAGCAGAACTGCTACATCCACTCCAGTAGTGATCCACCTGACAGGCTGAAAAGTCTAGGCGTGGTCCCGAGGCAAAAAGTTCATGGAAACTTTGTCTCCAGGAATCGGGGCATCCTGTATAAAGAATGCTCCAACGTCCTTTCTTTAGTTGGTAAATAGATCTGTGTGCTTTCCCTTAATATTGCTTCATTATAAGTGCTCCTAAGGATTCATATTCTGACATATAGCTAGGTTGGATTCTAGGCAGTCACCGATCCAACCATAGCAAAGTATAGCTAAGTCACCGCCCTACACAGGAATTCACCACTATCCAGGAATAAGGAAGTTTGTGACAAGAGAAGGAACTAGAGTAGTTACCTAGAACTATAGCTGGCTGAGTTACACCCATGTACAAGTATTTACAATGGCCTGGGGGGAAGGTGGACTATGGCAAGGGCACGAAGCCCTTGCCCCTGGCTTCTAAGTTTAAGCTGACCTTAGGTGGAATTGTTTTTGATCCCAGTTGTTAACCTTGAATCTTATCCCAGTTGGTTCCTGCCAGTCTTTTTGTTATCTTTCTGGTGTGTCACCTAACTTCCCTATTTTCTTCTGTATAAAAAGTCTGATGCTCGATTTGACAAATTACATTCAGATTCTACACACCCTCTCGTGTAGTCTCTGTTTGTCACCCACTTTCGCTGAATCCTTGCCCACTTGGCTCCAGAGAACTCGACCCACGCAGACAAGGGATCCAGAGGGTCTGTGGCAGCAGAACAACAGTGGGGGGAAGAAAATTGAACTCAATTTACTGAATATTTTTCCCAGACTTCATTGAAAATTCAGGTTTGGTTTAAAGTCTATATCATAAAGATGTTATTATAATTTAGACATTAATTATTTAAAATAAAGTGGGGGCTAGGGATGATAGGAGAATACAAACTTACTGAGGTCCTAAATTATGTTTAAAATTAATTCTTTACTGCTTATTACAATCACACGAATTCAGATATTGCTCTTATTTTACAAACGGGAACAGAACTCAGAGGTAAGCAGCTAGTTCAGATTCACAAAGTGGGAAGAATACCCAGATTTTTTCTCTAATTTCAACCCAAGGATATTTAACCAGTACCCAATATCCTTCCTTCACTTCTGTGTGTCATTATGTCCCTTCATTCTCTGAGAATCTATGATATTCTCATTTGAAGAAAACTTAGAAGGACTGTGTATCAAAAACATGTTAAATTATCATGTATCAAATTATCAAGTATAAGTAAGCCCTTGCCCAGTGATTTGGATTTAGAAAGCAGTACTCTGTTATCCTATTATGTTATGGTAATACATCCTAAACGGATATCATTAGTGTCATATTTATGTTAAGGGTTATACCATATGACAATGACTGTAATTATATTACAAACATTTTACTTTTAAGAATAAAAAACTCTTTTGTTCTTGTAAGAAACTCCAAGCTTTTCTCTGAAGATGTCTTCACACTATGTATTCAATAAGCTCATCCTCTACACTCAGCTGTGTTTCTATCTACCTTGGCTTTGTAAAATGAGGATATGTATTATGTTTACAAAATGCACTTTTCTTAGCACTGTGTAATATGAAGATAGCCCATCCTCATATTTTAAGGAGAGATACAGAATGTACACCCTATCATTTGCTGTTATTTTTGTATCCACGGAGCATAATGGGTAACAGCACTCAACCTCCCTTTTGTTGAGTAGATTACAGGAGCTTGCTAATTGCAAAGTTCATCAGTATATTAAACAATCCCATGCAGGGTAAGTACGACTCTTTATTTCAAATCTCTATCATTAATAAACATCCCAGCCCTCTATGTCACTCACCGATGCATTAGACACCACAGCTGTTTCCAACCAAAGCACAGTCTTACAAACAAACTGGAACAAATCAAATTAAATAACTACATCTCTTTTATTTCACAAATTACAGAAGAATTGAAAGTAATTCTTTTTCTTTTTCTTTGCCAAGGATTTATTTTTCTTGATAAATACAGGCGTTCCAAATCCTACTTTGCTTCCACCACCACCACCACCACCACCCCGCCCCGTGCTCAAAATTTGCTTTTGTGTTGCAATTCACTTATAAAGATTAAGAGAGAGAAGAAATTGTTGCATTGCAGAAAGGGAAGAGTTTGCAAAGACCTAATTACACATTTACTTTGCCAGTTGCTCCGGACCTTCCTTCGGTGGAAGAATTAGCAGTTTTACCCGCACATATAATGAGAGAGAGGTTTTGCCAAAAGCTGTCTGCTATGTTCAAGCTTTCAGAGATATGTGGCATTTCCTGGCTCTTGATTAAGTGGTGATCTAGGTACCAATTTTTGTGTCTGTGATATACTCCCAAGCACGATTCCTTAGTCAGGGCTCATAATCAGCAGATGCATCAGACAAGACAAGACTTGGGCACCATCCAGGATGTAGTTCCTGGATCCACCTCAGTGTATGCTCTTTTCCCATCCTATTCATGGACCATTTATACCCAAATCCCTCCTCCACATCTTCTCCAAGATATGATGAGTGATATCAGCAACTTTGTGATTTGACTCTTTCATTGCTCAGATAAGTTAGCCTACAGAAAATGTACTGCAACATTTATTGGGTCGATGAACTTGTCAGTGAACACACATGTGAGTGCTAAGTTCTTTTCTGATCTCATGGGTCCTTATGAACAAGAGAACCTTTCATTCTGAGCAACTTCTCCTAGAAACCATGTTAGGATGGTATTTCTAAAATTGCTTCTACCATGAAGGGAAGATTCAGGGACAGTTGTGGGGACAGGAAGAGAACAATAATGATGAGATGATATAGTTTGAACTACATGATTTATACGTGGCATATATTAAGTTCTTATAATGAAATCTCAAGGGAAATACTTGTGTGTTGTCCTTCAGGTAAGATAAATGAGATTTTTCTCATGTGAAAATACAATTGTCATGAAGCAATGCTGAATCTATGTTGAAAACATACATCCTCATATCTCACCAGGCAGCTCCAACTGAACTGTTTCATATATATTCCCAAATCAAACACATTATCTTCCTCCCCTTTGGGAAAAGATTCCATGTTTAAAAACACTGAATCATTAAAAAGTAATTCGAAAATTTTACTCCCTTATAATCGGAACATGATGCATGCATAATGTTCAAAAGAAAAAAAAAAAGAACGGTCTCTAAACATTTACTTTCTAAAGCTAACAAACTTAACACCACCCATAAAACAATTATTTCATCAATTTTCTGTTAGGTATTGTTTGACCCAAAGGATGTGCTGAGTTCTTACTGTTCTGAGCACTCTTTAATGTTCTGGGAATACAAAGGGTATAATGAAGACAGAGAAATAAATCAAATATATGTATAGCAATGAAGTAGATGCCAAGTAGATCCACATAAAATGACATTGTAACTGTAGAGCAGGGGAGAGTCTCATTCTTCCAGGACATGGGATTCGAGAGGGGGAGCACTGTTGGGAGAGGTTGTATGAAGAAGGCCTTTTTAAAGCTGGATCTTGCAGTGTGACTATTCCATAAAAACAAAGAGGAAGGTTGGGGATATGTAAGAAGAGTTTCACAAAACATTAAATGAAGTAGGGAGAGGCTGGGGCAAGAGCCCAGGAAAGCCTTCCAGCAGATTGAAGCATGGCTGGAGTTTGCCTGAGGTCACAGAACCAAGGCTCTTTCTGAATTTATTTACTCAGGAAAGCTTTTCTGAGCCTAAGTCAATGCAGATTCCTCAGAGATTCTTTGCAAGCTCTGAGCTCCGTCTTCTCATCACATACATCTCTAATTATGAATAAACACCTGCATAAACTAATCTGTCGCCCTTCTCCCAAACACTAAGAAGAACAAACCTGTGTAAGTTTGTGATCTCCTATAAGACCCAACACCTAGCATGGGATCTGACATATTAGCAGACACTCAAAAGAAATAAAATCTTACGAATAAATGTTGAAAAGCATCTAGATAAGTAATCAGTAGGTTAGAAGCAGATTGTTTAGGCATTAGTGGACATTGTTCTGTGGACAGCAGGAGCTACCTAACTGTATTGAATTTTAGAAGGGGAACATGATTTACCACAGTGTGGAGAACTTATGGCAGTACCTGCTGTTAGACCACCATAGGGCATAGCAGCTGAAGAAGGCAACTTGGCTTGGTAGCACATACCTATAATGCCAGAACTCAGAAAGCTGAGGCAGAAGGTCATAAAGTCCATACATTAGACTCTATCTCAAACAATAGCTATTATGCTGACATTATAAAAATAAATAATATGAGAGAGCTGCAACACTATCATGAATAACGTGTATTCAAATCCTCAGATTTTGGTAGCTAAAGAGGAAGTAGCAGTGGGCAGAGTTAATGGTTATTATCTTTGGTGACTCAGATTGCCTGAGTGAGCCCACAACTTCTGGAAGTTTAGAGTCAGTAAAACTGTTTCTTTTCAAGGGAGTGTTCTGACGAAATGTGTATGCCTAGATTCAAACACAGCTTGATGTATAAAATGGAAATCATCACACTTTAATAACCAAAAACATCCAAAGTCCATTCCAAAACTAATTTTCAATCTGTGAGGAGGAGTAAATATTTTTGGGTAGGGGAAGGTGATGTTTTACTTGCTTTAAAATGTCACATGCAAAGTTATACCCTACAAGAAAATAAAAACCACTATTCACAGTAAAACATCTTCCTACTCCTGGGACTTACATCCTGCATGCTCTCTAGAGCTCTAACCCCCACTATCAGTGTCCTGTGACTTGTGAGTAGGATATTCATAATCATTCAAGAATAAAAGGTAAAGGAGAAACCAAGACAAATGCTTCCAGAAGCGAGACCAGAACTCACAGATAGCATCCCTGAACATGGATCCCAGTCAAAAACTTTAACCATAGATTAAAACCATAGCCCCCAAACCAACACATCATAAATTTCTGCTCTACCTTTTTGATGTTGGATAAATAGAATAGAGCTAGGGTACTTTGTGTGCAGGGTTGTCTCTGTATATTCATTTGTTAATTCTTTACCAGGAGAGAGCTAAAAGATGGCTTCTCACTTTCCTGAGGCAATCCAGAATTATACCTGATTGGCTGTAATGAAGATCTGACAGCCAATGGCTAGACAGGAAGTAGAGGGCAGAACTGGAAAAGGAGGGTGGAAGAGAAAGAGAGAGGGAGGGCAGGAGGAATGTTGGGAGAAGTAATAAGATTGACAAGATTCATTAATGAACATTGAGATAAAAGGGTGGACCAGAGCTGAACAGAGAAATAGTACTACCCACATGATGGGACATAGTGCAAGGAATAGTTGGGGTTAAACTAAGATAGGTCGCTGCCTGGGAGACTGCCCTAGTAAAAGGGCCTAACCTTCAAAATATTAAAAGGCCTCTGTCTCATTATTTACATTACTGGCAGGTTCAAGAAAGTCCCAGTATAGAGAAGAAAGGAAGAAAGAAGGAAAAGATTGCAAGAAGGGAAGAAGTGAAAGAGGATGGTTGTGGACAAGAAGGGACAAGAAGGGCTGGGTCACTCCCTTTTCAAAGTTTACTGTGAAAATTTTAATTCTATTAAATGTGAGTGTACTCCCCCCCACACACACACACAGAAATTTAATTTCTATAAAATTTCAGAAAGAATAAAAATTTTTAGATTTTATCTATCGACCTTTAACTCAACATCCCATCAATTCTAATTTGTGCTGTTCATGTGTTCCTGGATATGGGGCTATCCACTGGAGTCTGTTAGCCCTATTAGGAGCCACACCATTAAATTAATTGGCCCTGCATCAGCTGTCTGCAGCTCATCAGTTAGGATCGGGACTCCTGAACCCCTTCTCACTCCATGTTAAAATCTCCACTTGCCATTTTAAGCCTCAGAATAATACTTCGCTATCCCCCAACATTCCGTAAAGAAACACTGGCTGGTTTTATTTCCTCACCTGTTATACTGATAAAATTCCTTGGTTAAAGCAACTTCAGAGAGAACTTACATTGGCTCACAATTCCAGGTTATAGGCCAGTTATGTTGGAAAATTCACAGAGGCAGTGGCTTGAGGATCCTGACTGTATTATATCTATACTCAGGAAATGTGAGCTAACAACAATGATCACCTTCCTGCTTCCCTGGCACAGTCCAGGATCCAACTATGGAATGGGCGCATGCACAGTGAGCTGATCTGAGCCCTGAGAATATTATAACTGACCAAGTTTCAACAGCTTCCTTTGAAGGAAACAATACAGGATTCACTCTAACATACATGCTTCACACCTCCGGCAGTCACTGTAGTCTTGCTAGAGCTGTAGTGATTTTTCCCCCCTCAGGAGGCAACAAATAAGACCAGGCAACACCAAATAGCACATATATTCCAAAAAGAAAACAAATAACTTTCAATAAAAATATGCATCAGTACTCTTTTAAAACTTTTGTAATGCAGAAGTAGAATTATTTATATCCAAATTGCTATCTCTATGGTATAATAGCTAGAAGTGCCTGCCCTATTGCAGAACAAGGAGAGATCCACATGATAATAGTGTGCTTTCAAAACCAAAACGACAAGCAATGAGCCTCTATTTTGATTATATATGCAAAATGGAAAACGGCATAATCAGAGAACAAATAACCAAAGACAGCAAGTTCAAGATGCAAATTATATCCTCTGTGCTTATGGAGGTCATGAAATAATCTGTGACATAATTTCCACTAGGTTGTTCAATTTCTGTCCTCCATCTCCAGATATTATTAAAGAATTTATTAATGGGGAATATAGGAGTTGGAGGAGCTGGGAGTAGTGAAAGGAAGGGAAACTGTGCTTGGTTTGTATAGTATGAAAGAAAAATCTATTTTCAGTAAAAAATAAAAAGGAATAAAGGTTGAAATCAAGGACATATAATTTAGTTAGAGGTAATTTCTACAACAATAAAAAAAACACAGGTTAGGACTTAGCATTAAATTACTATTATTATTATTACTATTATTACTTCACTTGGACAAATCTAATATCGATGTTAAATAAATGATGGTTAAATTTAAAAAAAGAGTTTATTAATGACTCCTCATGACATGAGTAACATGGAACTTGAAGAGATCAGAATCTGGTTGAAGTGTCTGTCTTCACATGGTTGAGCCAAGTCTGGAAAGAATAAGAAGTTTGTTGGCGGTGGTGGTGCTAGGAAGCTGCTGCTACAGCTCTGGTTTCTGTTTCTGCAATCTTCTACCTGCATCAGTTAGGATAGTGATGGGCCCAGGTACCACACTCTGCCATTGTTCAAGATACGGAGGGGAGGGCAATTCAAATACATGGATCATGGGAAGGAAAAGCACATGGGAAGTGATTCTACAGGACAGGCCATAGAGGAATCCTTATCTCTAAAGAATTAAGGAGGGACATGGAAAAAGCTGTAAAGGGGGAAGCTGTAAATGGCTATAGCAAATCACCTTTAGAAACTGTGGCCCCAGAAAGACACACAGCCTTCTGGTTAACGTACATCCATCAAGAAGTAAAAACAAAACAAAACAAAACAACAACACCCCAACTCATCCACATACCTCACTTTCCTCCTGTCCCCAAGGCAGGTGACTATCCTTGGCTTTACCCAAACAGGAGACCTAAAAATCAGTGGCACCCCACTGAACTTCCCTCATGTAACAGGGCAGGAGGGAGAAGTCGAAGTCGGTCTTGAGTGGAAAATAACCAAGGAAATTTCTTAGCTATACTTGACTTCTGATTCACAATTCCGTCTTTGTTACTAGTTTCTGTTCCAATGAATCAAAGTAGAGAATTTCACTGCTGTTAATAAAGGGCAATAGTCCCTGTAAAAGCAGCATCCAACATTTCAGTCAATCTTCCCTAAAAGTCAGTTGTATTCAGAAGAATTTTTTAGATGGAACATAGTATGAACAAACACACTTTGCACTATTTAATTAATCTCAAAGGCAATCATCTCAGTGCTATGACTCATTAGCTGGAAGAAAACTCATTGACAATATGTTTTGTGAGCAGAAGAGTTTTAATTAATAAGCTGGACGCATTTATTCAGAAATTATAATAAGACATCGTTATTCTCAGAACATGAACTTTGATGGTAGGCGTTAGGATCCTGCTGAGTTACAGAGAATGAACTTATGGATATTAAACAAGATTGCTTTGAGGCCACCAATATATCAGCCTTATGTGTCAGCTGTTATCTACACTGACAATTGTTTATGCCTACAAGTCACCTGTGCCTGATGTTATATCCAAAGTACCTCAGGAAGGGATTATGAGCAATATCAAGAGTGGGTGGCAGAAAAGTCATTCCAGTAATAAAGCAGAATATAAGGAATTGATTCAATGCAGAGACATTAGTAATAAAAAAAAAGATGTAGGAATCTCAAAAACTTTCTTTTTAAGGGTGGTGCTGTGAAGGAGAAATTGGGGTAGAAAAGTTACTGCAGCCTCTGAGTCAGCCACCTTTCCTGTCTTTAACACATACCACGTAGGTGTTAGGACTAAGGACACATTACTCTGATGCTGATGAAATCGATTATACAAAAGTAACCTGACTTAAGATGGGTTCTTCTGTGAACACTTTAACAAGCAAGTTTAGGAGATCAGGTTCCCATAGACACTGAGACCTAGGTATTAGAGAAAACCTAAAACAAATATAATAGATGTTAATTTTTCAGACCATTGCATCTTTTAAAAAACTAAATGCAACAGAACAGGCTGCATAACTTGACTTTTAAAAGCTTTGTGGATGATAGACAAGATTTTATACTGTCAGATAAAACCATTTCCTAAGCCACATGCTCTAGTAGCACAGATCCTTCATTGTGTAAATAAAAGAAATATTCAAATGTACATTGTTGGACACAATGCCTTGAGCTAGGCATCTATGCGCATACATAAAAAACAGCTTTGATTAAGGAGAATTCAGAAGAGGGCCCTAAGAGCTGGAGAAATGTTTGCTGCTATTAAGGAGAACCTGAATTTGTTGGCTAGTACCCAAGTCTGGTGTATCCTGACTGCCTATACTCCAGGACCCAGATGTCTGAGCCATGGCCATGAATACCCATGGACATCCATGGACTCATGCATGGACATAAAAATAACTTACATGTAAAAAATATTTCATATGTTTTAACAAAAATAAAATTCCCTGCCCCATTTCCTCCCTCCACCTCTTCCATGGCCTACTCTCAAGCTGATAACCTCTTTTTTTCTTTGATTATTGTTACATACATTTATACACATACATTGACAGGCAGACAGACAGACAGACATATGTGAATATGCACATATATTTAAATGCAACCTGGCTGTGTCCATTTTTGTTGGTTGCAGCCAGTAGCTGACTATTGTTCCTTCTTTAGGAGTGAGACTCCTTAAAATTCTAACTCTTGTACTTTAATATATCTGTCTGTTGGTATTTCCATTGTAATGCTATATGCATCCAATTCTAGGAGATACTGTTCCACAACTAGTATTCTGGCTTTTACACTCTTACCACCCCTCTTCCACAATATTCCTTGAGCTATAGATACAGTAGCTGTGATATACATGTATCCACTGGTGCTGGGCTCCCCACAATCTGTCCATCTCTACATTAAGCCCAGTTACAAATAATCCTACCCAAATATAGCACTAAACAACAGTAACTAGTATGACCCTGTGATAGAAATCAACAGCTGTCTAATTGAACTTCAGACCTTCTCAAGAGGATGGAAAACATGGCTGTCACTGAGTAGGTGACATGTCAGCCTTCCTGAGTAGGTCAGGATATGGATCTTAGAAAATTATCTACTACCATTACTTTGCTAGATAATTACTACATTCTAAATCTTATGTTCATATCCACAAGTGAGTATAACTACCATTTCTCAATAAAGAATCTTCTCTTTACAAAAGATGGAGACACTCACAGAAAATCATTGAGAGAGAGAGAGAGAGAGAGAGAGAGAGAGAGAGAGAGAATATCCTGATATTTGTCAAGCACAAAGATCATTCTCAATTTATTCAATCCATTGACACATTAAACACATCATTTATGCAAGATAATAGAGTGAATTAAAACTTTAAGATTATTTCTGAGTATAGGCCTTAAGTCTTGACTGCTATAATTTTGTTGTCAATTCCCCATATTTGATCAAAGTACTTCCTCAGGGACTTTCTGACTTAGCAGCAAGTTTTGTTTTTAATATTCTCTTACCTGTGTCTTGTCATACCTGCTAGTTTAGAAAACGCTATCCTGAATCAGCTGCCAATTCCTTCTTCTGAGACTAAAGAGTAATATTATAACAAGTTGTCTTTCATTACAGATGCATGCTGATGCTCTCAGCCAACCATCAGACTGAGCACTGGGACCCCAATGGAGGAGTTAGTCTAAGGACTGAAGGAGCTGAAGGTGTTTGCAACCCCCATAGGAAGAACAACAATATCAACCAACCAGACCCTCCAGAGTTCCCAGAGACTAAACCACCAACCAAAGAGTCCACATGGAGGGATCCATGGTTCCAGCTGCATATGTAGCAGAGGATGGCATTGTCTGGCATCAATGGGAGAAGAGGCCCTTGGTCCTGTGGAGGCTCAATGCCCCAGAAGAGGGGAATGCTAGGAGAGTGAGTCAGGCAGGAGTGGGTAGGTAGGTGGGTAGGGGAGCACCCTCATAGAAGCAGGGGGAGGAGCAGGGATGGGATGAGGTAAGCCATGAAAGAGGATAACATTTGAAATGTAAATATGTAAAATAACCAATTATAAAAGAAAACTATACCCAGACTTTCATAGAAACTGTATCATCTCCTATATATAATTACATGTATAAGCCAATTATGTAGGTCAACAAGGCCACAAATATTGCTCAGTTTCTTGGACAAAGAAATGGGCTCAAGATGTTAAAGGTAACTCAAAGTCATATAACTGAGATCCCTGAGCTTATGACTAATAATCAGAGTAGTTTCTAGGGAAAAATATTCATCAATGCTTTAAGATTATGCTCCTACATTGTGAAAGAAGCTAAAGAGAGTAGACAGACAGGAATTTAAGCTACCCTTTCTACATGACATTCATTATGTTATTTGAGAAGCTCTGTTAGGAGAACTTTGTAGATTTATCTTATTTAACTCAGTAACAACCTATTGAGTAAGACTCCCATCATAATAATGTGACACATGAGGCCAATGTACCATGCAGTAGATAGACAGATTAGCAGCTGGAATCAGGTTACACAGGCCAGTTTTATTATCAGAGTCTGTGTCCTTAATATGAACCAAGAGTTATCAGATCCTGTGGACATCTCATTTCTCTGTAAAACCTTTTATGTATAAAGTAAAACTTAACAATTACTCGAGTCTAAATAACAATACACACACACACACACATACACACACACACACACACACACACATACATACACACACACACACACACACAGAGAGAGAGAGAGAGAGAGAGAGAGAGAGAGAGAGAGAGAGAGAAAGGGGGCATTAACAAACTGACATAAACTGTGTACATTTACCTTTTTAGACTTTTCTTTTTAAGACAAAGTCTAAAAAGTATTCCAGATTAGCTTCAAATTTGCTCTGCAGTCAAAGATGGAAAGAGTGACCTTGAACATCTGCTCTTCCTATCTCTATCTCCCAAGTGCTAGGATTACAAGCACAAGCTACCCCACAAGTTTTAGATTCACATTTCACATTCATTTCCTCTCTCACACTCTTTTATCTCTCCCTCCTTTGTCCACCCCCAAAACACACACAGACACACACACACACACAGAAACAGATGTTACAATGTAGCCCAGGATGAACTCTAACTAGCTACATAGTCTAGGATGAGCTTTAACTCTTAGATATCTTCTTGCCTCACCCTCTCAAGTGCTAGAAATTAAACACTTGCACCACCACCCATAGTTGATTATCTGATTCTATGTAGCTAGAACTTCACTTATATCATGAATAAAATAAAACCAAAATAAAAAATAAGCTAGATGTGGATGATATGCTAATTCTAAACTTTTTACTGGGAAGAGAAAAGAAGAATGAATCAATGAATGGATAAAATTAAAGAAGGAAGAAAGGAAGGAGAAAGAGAGAGAGAGAGAGAGAGAGAGAGAGAGAGAGAGAGATTCAGACTAGAGACACAATTCTCTATTTGTATCTTTGAAAATGTTCCACAGAATAAACTGTGTATTTAAAAGAATCTACAGGTCTTTGCAAAGAAATGGGAGGGAGAGTCTTGAAGATGTTCTTTTTTGTGCACTGCATGACTTGAGATACTCTGCCCCTCTGCAGTGTCTCCTGTCATCTGCCACAGCCTTGTATGTAAATATCAGCCCTGCAAACAGACTGTTTGCACCACTTCCAGGATAACCTGCCATCTGCTGATCACTTTCCTAGAGCCTGAATTGTAGTTTCCCATGTGTTTCCTTTAAGGACAAATGGTAGAAAGGGGTTCAGGAGACAGATATATGAGCAGATTAACACCACATTCTGAGGTAGTATAGAAAGATTAGTGTATCTGAACAAATGAAGTCCTTTATATAAGTCTTTTATTGGGTGTTGGGAGAGAGGGAGGAGGGAGAGGAAGAGGAAGAGGGAGGGGGAGGGGGAGGGGGCGAGGGAGAGGGAGAAAAAGAGAGAAGAGAGAGATATCCTTTATGGCTCAGATGAAATACAAACCTCTTAGTTCATAATGGGATGTATTTTTCTCAAAATTTGGAGAATTCACTGGTGTTCTGGGTGACTGTTTTTCAGTGTTAGGTCTAACATAGTAGATCTACCAAAATGAAATCACAGGGAAAATTCTAGAAACTTGCAATATTTTTGAATAACCCAATGTCAAAAAAGCACAGTTCTAACATCATGTAAATGTTGTGACTGAATACTAGAAATGTTCATGGCCCATAACTTCAGGTAAAGCATCTGTCTTCTACCTTTAATGAGAAAAGAAGCAGCATTTTCTGTTTAAAATTAATAGCTTGGACACTCCAGAATTACAGGGGAAATGCAAAGTGCCTTAGTGCAATGTGCTTCACAAAATCTTGCAGGAATCCAACCAAATCATTACATAAAGAAAAACACATGTAAGAAAATTTCTTCATGCCTTAAATCCTGAACTGCCTATTCATTTTGCCTCCTGAGAATATGCAGTGTTCAGCAAGATGGATATTGGCAGATACAGAAGTGTCCTTTCTATTTTAGCCCTTCCTAATCTCATTTGTCAAACATATTGGCCATGGAGGAGATCAGAATATTATTTTTTTAAATAATTGTTAACTATTAGTTTTATTTTTCTACTCTTGAAAACAGCTTATTATGTAATGTGTTGTGTGTGTGTGTGTGTGTGTGTGTGTGTGTTGTTGTTGTTGTTGTATTGTATATGTGAGGGTATGTATCTATATGCTATAGCATCCATATGGAAGTCAGAGGATATCTTTTGACTATTGGTTTTCTTCACCATGTCTTCTGAGAATCAAATTCTGGTTGTGAGGCTTGCTCAGCAAGTACTGAGACCCATAGAGCCAACTCTGTGATGCCCAGACCAACTCAATGTATGGTAAATACCATTAATTACTAAATGAACACATGGTCATTTAGAATGCCAGTGGACATTGGACCATCATCTGTTGCACATTCAGAGTAAGAGTATCCTTTTCAGAACTCTAAATAAGAATTCAAATACTATAATATATAATATAAATGTTTAACTGCTCCTAAAACAGAATGGTCTCCTCCTCAAAAGCTGAGTTAATGCAGAATCGACCAGAGATAAAACCAATACTTATTGATTTCCTTCAATTCTCTTTCTTGTTACTTTAACTCTGAAGGTGATTTACCTCTGAAATGTCCCTATGGTAAGTGATACTCCACAGAGGTGAGTCATAATATAAAGGAAAAAGGAACAAAATGATGATTGTGAGAGACACTAGTGACAAAGAAAGCAATGGAGGCTGAGATAGAACTTGGTTAGTAGAGTACTGGTCTACTTTGTACGAAGCCTTCAGCTAGATCTTTAACACTGCATAAACTGGATATGGACGCTCACACCTTTAGTGCAAAGAGATAGAAACAAAGGTATCAGAAGTAATTGTTAATGTTACCTTTTGCTTGTTAGGGTAGTTAAGAGTTCTGCCCTGCTATCTTCCCCATACTTGGACTAAAAAAAAAAGTATGTTTTGCATGTTTTGCAGTTCTTTTACTTTGCTTTAGTTTGAATTCATGACCTCTGTTATACCTGATATTTTATGCTCTTTAATTCTCGGTGTTGAATATATAAGAGAGAAAAACTAAACTCAAGTGATCTTATCAGCATGTCATTCCTGATTATTCAAAGTCCATAGCTGAATTGGCCTCTTCTGTCTGCCTTTCTGAACCTTCTTAATCTTACTTATAAATAGTGTATGGGATGCTTGTTTCTAAGCATTAGGAATTACAGTAGAAAGTCTGCCCATTCCATCTTTCTGGCAGTCCTATTGTTCTAGCTTTGTGGCATGATAAATCATTCCTATTTTTATACTGTAATCCCTTGATCATCAATTAAGGCTATATGATATGTTTGACAGTTCTAATTCAGTATTTATTAATGAGCTTTAAACTCTATTCAGTATAGCAATAGTGGAAATTAAAAGAGTGATATTACCAGCATGATGGCTTTTGATAAATTTCTTTGTTTGGATGTGAAAATAAGAAATTGGTTTCAATAGTAAGTTTATGTTTTCTGTTAGGGTTCATATTTTTTTTCATTCAATAGACATGTATTCCCAGCAATGTAAAGAGTCCTAACTTAAGATAATTTGAAAGATATGTGTTCTGTTTATCTATGAAGTTATAATCTGGTAAACTCCAATAAGTCTACCCAAGTCCTTGGCTAGACCAGTTTTCCTGCTGTTCTGTCAATAATGATTTACATGCTATATTGAGAGAAATTTATTTCAGCTGTTTCAATAAACCATATATGTGTCTTGAAGGAATACAACTTCATGTTGTAACATCATCCCCAAGTGTCATATAAGACAAAGTATTGAACAAATTATGCTAGATGAAATAATGTAAAATAATAATAATAATAATAATAATAATAATAAAGATAGATCCTTCTTTCAAGTCAAAGGCTCAAACCCAGAGAATAGACTAATTGTTACTTTCTTCTTTTTTCCAGACTCCAAAAGCTGCTATAATTTATTAAAGTCTACCCTGCAATTTCCCATAATAATGGCACATATAATAATTAAAAACAGCAAAGATGCTTGGCTTGTTTCATGTGTTGACTGGCGCATTGTGGACAATGTTGAGTCCTTAGCAATTTCAAGCTACTATCAGGAAATCCAAAGATCAAGTCACTTTTCTTAGCAAGGGTCCAGGAAGCTCATCTGACCTGCTGAGGGCTGGAGAGATGGCTCAGCCGTTAAAGGCTAGGCTCACAACCAAAAATAATTGTTACTTTCAATATACTTTTTAGTGTCTTTCTTTTTCTGTTTATTTCATATATGTTCTGTTTCTGATATACATGCATGTTTATGCATATTTTCATATATATTTTCCTGTATGCAACTCATGTGAGAAGGCTATGTGTATACATTTATGCCTGTGTGCACATGGAGACCCAAGGTTAATGTCTAGAATCAATCCTTAATCATTCTTCTACCTTATTAATTGAGACAATGTCTCTCAGTCAAATATATGTATATGTTATAAAGTTCAAAATGGTCTTGAGCTCATAATCTTCTTGCTTTAGTGTTCAAAATGGGATTAAACACATTTGCCTCTGTGCCTGGCTGAATACTGTCAAAACTCCTACAATTTTTTATGGCTTCATGTTACAGCACCAGGGTAGAGACTGATAAATGTACGAGTTTGAAAACTAACTGGTTATTTCATTTTATTGATTACCCATCACTTCATTCATAATGCAGAATCAAAGACATGTAGAAAGCATCAGCACACATGAAAGAAAGTGAAAGGGCAACTTTCATGTATCTAATGCTATAGGCTTGGAATTCTGCACAATAACAAGAGAGCAAGTTGGGCTCCTAAGAATAATTAGATAAACAACCATCAAGGTTGTGTCTAGTACTGAGAATCTGAGAGACACTAGAGATAAAAGGGGCATTTGTCTGAGTCCAGGGATATCATGTGCAATGCAATGGCTTCAAATGGCACATCTACTACATCAATTCATTGTCAGGTAACTAATAAAAATCATTCATCTGTGTTGTCAAGGAAGGAGTGCTCTTAACAATCTCATCTAGAATACATTTCTTCCAAGTTCTACTTGCTCTCTGAACTTAATTTGCTCTGAAGTTGATTTCTACCGTTTTTTGCAAAGGTCTACTTTTAACCTTAGATTTATAAATACAGTTGGTTATAAAATCTCACAACTAGATGGGAGTAGGAAGGAAAAGAATGGGAGAAGAAATGCAGACAGGAGGTAAGTTTTCCAGATACTTAATAAAATTACTTAATTTTGCTCTGTGAGAGTCCACAGCCAAGAGCATGAAGAGAATTGATAGTTGGGATGAGTCAGCATCCAAGCAGCTTTCCAAAGGAACTAAGAAAAGGGCATGCTATAGATACAGGAGAACAATCCGCCATACCCCTTGTATTGACATTTTCCCCTTCTAAAACACTCTGGCTGTGTGTCTGTATGCCATTCTGCATCTGTGTCAAAAGGGAACTCTGACAAAGTAGGGGATCCATATAAATCCCTAGGTCAGTCAGGCAATGTGGGTGGCAATGCATTTGTTTCTGTTTCAAGAGTTGGACTGGAAATTTAAATGATGAGAGTGCACAGGTAGAGTCATGTTAATATTAACAGAAATAATGACATTTGTTTAATCTGCTTTAATGTAGACAGTTTAGCATTCTTTGAATCATTGTTAGCTTCCATTTCTTTTAGCTTTTGATGAGGTCACAATAAGGGGAAAATAGTGTTTATCAGATGAAGAGAAGGACCATCCCACATGTTTGAAAAGAAATAAAAAATAAAGTGGGCTGTGTTCAAGGGGAAGGCATGCAGCAGTCTTGTCATTCACATAATAAATCTTGGATAAGATGACCTAGAAAAAATAACAAATCATGCAAAACCTGTGTTCCTCAGGGTTACAGGAAATATTAAAGAAATACTATTTGAATAAAAATATTCAGTAGCCCAAGTTCAAATACTGAAGGTCACAGCCTGTTAATTGAAGCACATTATTTTGACTGAGATATAATATATGTATATAGTGTTTGAGGGTTTTCACGAGTTCAGATTTAAACAGGTTACTGTCTTTCCAAAATTCTATAAAAGTTAACTCTGGAAGGAAATGCGTGGTCTGGAACAAGCTCACTCATTTATAAAAATAGGTTATAAGGTTCTGGGGTTTAAGATTTAAGGGCCAGGTTCAATTCTAAATTGGCACTAACTAAAGCATCCCTATAGCACCTGTGTCCACAACAGAACCTAAGATTATTTTCATGTTTGACTTTAATGAAATTTGAAATAATTATCATAAGACACTGAATACCAGCAAAGGCTTCTGAAATGCTTGAGACAAAATATCAAAATGAATGGTCCTGTTACTTTCAAATATATGTAAAGGTATTTAATCCACTTAGATATGAGTTCTGCTAAAATGTCTAAAACCAGGAATGGGGAAAACTACTCTGAAGTCAGTAAAACAATGGAATCTAATCATCATCATCATCATCATCATCATCATCATCATTAATGATGCTCCGGTATTTATTTTTATCTTTTTATAATTTAACTTAGAAAGTATAACACATGAATACAGTAATTACATCATTTCCAACAGTCCCTGTCTCCACTCCAATCCCTTCTTGTTCTCACTGCTCCCTCTGAAGTTGTTCATGATTTCTTCTTCTCTTCTTCTTCTCCTCCTCCTTCTTCTATAATTATTACACACACACATACACACACACACTCTAAGCAGCTCAATTAGTGTTCTTATGCATCTTTTGTTTATTGTTGAACATGTTGGATTAGACGATATATGCCACAGCTTTGTAATCAAGATATAATCTTAAAATTAGTGGTAGTTAGCTGGATTTCTAAAGGAGTAAGCAGTATTTAGGAATTGTAATCATAGAGACCATTTGATACACCGTTCATAGATAATAGAGTTGATCAATAAAGAAAATGGATGATACATGTGCACATGTAAAAGCAGTGGCATTTGAGAGGTATCTGGACAACTTGAGTTGTTTGTACTAGCCAGAGCATGGGCTCAGTTCTCCAGGCACAATACTATTTATACATGGAACTAAGTAGGAGTGGTTTTAAATGGGAATTTTTTCCTACCCCCTCTTGGTAGAGAAAACAAAGCGCTTGTATCCTATTTTGTTGTATTCTTTCAGCGGTGTGATGAGTACTGAAGCAGGAAAGAATATAGCACCATCTGTATCATTTTAAGAACTTGAATTGGCTGCGGGAAATGTGTACAATTATCCTTGAGGAAGAGAGCAGCTTCAGAAGGTTTGGAAAACTACTGGGTCAATCTACAAGTGTTTATTTAACACTCCAGTTCTATGTGCAGAACACTATGGCAATAGGTATGCAATATGATCCCTACACTGAGGATTTCAGTGGGAGGAATGCTATTGGAAAACACTATGGTGCACATGAAATAAAGAATAACATGAAATTTCATTATTGAGTATGTTCTATTTGCACAATTACATCTCATAAAGGACTGTCATTTTGGAAAAATGCAGCCTAAATCTCTAAAAGAGTAAAAGGGTCATTTATATCGCATTAATATGTGTGGTTTTTGTCTACTTAATTATATAAGCTTGAGACAAAAAGCTCACTCTGTACCACAGGCTGGCCTGCAACTTGTTATATAGAGAAGGCTAGACACAAACTTGTGATGATCCTCAGAGCTCCGAGTGTTAGGACTACAGGCATGCTGCCAAACTTGGTAGATAGTTGTCATTCTTAACAGCTTATTCTATTGTTAGGATATTCTGACTCCAAGAATGTTTCTTGCACTGTTGACCTTTTATTCTCTGTTCTACTTGTTCATCTTAAGTTCTCCACTCCTTGTTCCTCATGTGGGAGAAATCCAATAGAACAATAATATTCCCTGAAATACCCTCCCTTTTTTCAGTCATCTATGATAAAGACACAATTTTGCTATTTTCAACATTCTATGCTCAATACACTGTCAAAATTTGTATGACAATCATACACAGTACAATCTTTAAAATAAGCATGATGAATGAGAACACACAGGAAAATTATTTTCTTTGATCTGGAACTGGATCTGGTTCGTCAGCAGGAGTCTCTATAGTTTTGTGAGCTCCCATGTCACCTCTCAAGCTCAGATTCACTTTAGGGAATGTTCGGTGACCTTTACCAAAACTGCAATCAAGAAAATCTTAGGAAGTTGTACATATTATGGATTAATTTAATTTGGACATAAACTTTATAGCTATTGCTGTTAAATGTTCCTTGTTTTCTGAGTCATTCGTCTACCTTGGCAGGATATGATGAGTCATGGCTCATCATATACATTAGCTCTTCCTTTTAGATTTATATTGACTACAAATCTAATTACATTATCGGGGTTTCAGAGGATGCTTGTAATAGTACATTATCAAGTTGCTATGAAACTGCAAAAGAGGTAATATAAAGAAAATGTTAATCGGAATTTTTAAGACATAGCAGATGCTCAATCAATGCTAGATTATTTCACATAAATATTCAAATATGACAAAGTACAGAATACCCTTCAGAATAATATTTTTCATTAAAATGGTTTCTATTTTTTCTAGAATTTTTCTCAATCAATTAATATAAAACTTCAATATTTTTTCCATCTTTCCCACAAATATTTAGCAAGGTCTCTGGCTATAATTTTTTTTTCACAAAAAACAAAGTAAGTCCATAAATATTAAAAGTGTTAGATTTTATTTAATAAGACACAATAGCTTTTAGCATACATACATACATACATACATACATACATACATACATTCATACATACATAATGATAATTCATTGATTAGAACGTTTGGGATAGACAACATGTTTATGGAGCATTAAAAATACAAAATTCAATAAATGTGGGTGAGATCTTGACAGGAATATTGTTAAATATCTGAACAGTGAATGGGGGAATAGAATTCAAATATGAAGAGCCTGATTGGTGTTATTGTGAGGTATGGAATTCCTGGTAATTTGTGGGACCATGAAAGGCAGCCTGTGTTTGGTTGAGCAAAGCTTACTCTGGAGACCTAGTAGAAAACTCGACAAGGGATAGAATAGTGAGGCATGTTCCCATACATAGGTACCTGACATCACAGAGCTTCCAACTCCATAATCCTGTGACTATCAGTCATTCAGACAATGTCCCAAGCTCCTGGTATTCTGGCTACACTCCACCCTCACAGTTACCTGGCAATAGCCAGGTATGCTCCTCCCAACAGTTACCGTGCAAATGCAAAATAGTCCAGCCTACTATAAAAGGGGCTGTTTGGCCCCTCCTGGATCTCTTAAGCTCTTATCTCTCTTATTCTCATCTCTAGCTCTCTTTCTTCCCCTCCCTTACCCCTACCCCCTTCTCTCCACGTGGCCATGGCCAGCCTTTCTTTTTCTACCATCTCTCTTTCTTTCTGTCATTCTACAATAAAGTTCTAAAACTATGGACCATCTCTGCTCATCAAGATGCTTGATCAATGGAACAGGCCTTCCCCTAAAGAGCCAAGCCTAATCTCCTGTGAGAAGGTCTCCCAACATATCCAGCCACCAGGCCAGACCAAGGACTCTCACCTGCATGGAAATCACCTAGTGTTCCGTCTCTCCCTGCCCCCTTTCTCCCTTTGGCCCCAGGGTAGACTAAACTGGGTTTCAAAATACCAGAGCAAGGTTGAGTTGGTATTGAAAGCATACCAACCATTAGATGTTACTCTATTAGGTTTTCTGGATATGGTAAACAAGGTAGGCAGGTAGTTATAAAATACATATACATATGAAATATGGTGGAGCAAGGGGAACACTTCTCCATTGCTGATTGGAGTACCAACTTGTATAGCCAATTTGGAAATAAATAAGAAAATTTCTCAGAAAATTTGTAATTGTCCTATCTCAAGACCCAGCTATAACACTTCCGGTCATATACCCAAAGGATGTTCAATTCTACCACAAGGACACATACTCAATGACGTTCCTACCAGTTTTATTCATGAACAGCATATTCCAGAAACTAGAAACAACCTAGGTGTATCTCAATCAAAACTGGATAACGAAAATGTGGTGTATTTACACAATGAAGTATTGCTCAGCTGTTTAAAAAAAAAAAAATGACATGAAATTTGAAGGCAAATGGATAGAACTAAAAAAGCCATCTTCAATGAAGAGCCCAGACTCAGAAAGACACAGTACATACTTATAAGTGGATATTAGCTGTGAAATAAAGGAAAATCAGACTACAATCTGGAGACCCAGAGAGGCTAAGTAAGATGGAGGGCTCAAGAAGGGATGCAATCATCTCTCTAGAAAGGGATAACAATAGATTGTGCAGGTGGATAGAGAACAGTTGGGGATGGAAAGAGAACAGATCTGGTGAGGGGGTGGAGGCAAGAGTACTGGGAGTGACAACTGGAAATGGGGTACATTTCAGGAGTGAGGTAGAAACCCAGTGCAATGGAAACTCTCTGGAATCTATGAGCATAACCCTAGCAAAGTCTTCTAGTAATAGGAGATACAGAACCTGAACCAATCGCCTTCTGGAATCAGGCAAGACTTCCAGTGGAAAGGTTGGGACATCAGCACAATCACAAAAACTTCCACCTAAAATGTGTCCATTTTGAAAGATATGCTGGAGTAAATATGGCACAGAAGTTGCAGAAATGGCCAACCAATGACTAGTCCAACTTGTGACCCAGATCACCAGATGGTGCCTAGTCCTGACACGGTCAGGAACCACAGGCTGAATAGCCCAGAGACTAACCAAACCAAACTGCCAAAAATAGTCAATGAAATGATTTCTAATGATATTCTGCTATGTTTGTAGACCAGAGCCATGGATAATCATCATCAAAGAGGCTTCATCAAGCAACTGATAGGAGTAGATGCAAAGACTCATATCAGACATTAGGCAATTAGGCGGAGTTCAGGGAATCCTGTAGAAGAGGAAGGAGCAGGGTTTGTAGGAGATAGCGGGATCAAAGACACCCATGGAATCAACTAACCAGGGCTAGCTGGGGCTCACAGACACAATAAGGGAGCCTGTATATATCTGACGTATTTCCTCTGTGTATATGTTACGGTTGTGTAGCTTGGTGTTCTTGAACTCCTAACAGTGAAAATGGAGGCTGTCTCTTATTCTTTTGCCTGCTTTTGGGAACTTTTCTTTCTACTGTGTTGCCTCCTACATCTTTGATATGAGGGTGTGTGCCTAGCCATATTATAACTTGGTGTGCCCTGTCTATCTGATATCCCTGGGAGGCATCCTGATCTTTTCTGAAAGGAAATGGAGGAGGATATGATCTTGGGGAGAGGGGAAGTAGGTAAAGGGTAGAGAGGAGAGGAAAGAGGGGAAACTGCAGCCAGAATTTAATACACAAAAGAAGAATAAATAAAGAATAAATTAAATTAATTATAATAGTCATAGAATTCAGATTAATAAATATCAAGATTAGAGTAAAAGTTAGAGAAAAATATAAGTTCTTGAATACAGTATACATAGAGGATAAAGAAGACTAATGAAAGAGGGCTTCCAGGATCTTGCAACTGAAGAGAGAAAGAACAAGCTTTAGATAACATGGCAGATGAAAACATATTTTCAGTATGTGGGGCTTGGGGCAGTACTGTAAATGTCATTGAGGACTAACTGGAAACACAAACTCAAAAATCTACCCTCAGTTATGAAGATATATAGCAGTGATATGTTGGAAAATGTCAACAAAATGTTTGTTTACTGAAAGACTTTTCTCCTAATGTGGCATATAGTGTGATGTTTTACAGTAGGTTCAAAATCTATATCCTCTCCTTGTGAATCCTATCTCCTTAGTGTCTTTCATCCACAACATAAGCAAGTTATGCCATCTTGGGAAACCCATGTTATTACCTTGACAAATTGTAAAGCTACAAGAGACCTTTTTTTTTTTTTTTTTTTTTTTTTTTTATGGGCACAAAAGAGCAGAGAACATAGAAATGAAAGAAGGAATTTGATGCAAAAACAAAACAAAAAAAACATGCATGAGAGATTAGTGTAAAGGGTCTATCACAAAATAGACATTAAGTGAAAAAAAAAGTTCACAAGAAACATAAAAGGTCCATAAGTAAAAAAATGCCAGATTTCAATAACATACAGAGCTTTAAATATTGTATACTCAGTACTAGGACGCTAAAACACAAGTGGAAACAAAATGTAATACCAATACAAAAATATTTCAAGAAACATAAAAACCTCATTTTCAAGAGGGATTATAGACCACCTCTCAGAAAACTGCTATCAGGAAAATCAAGCAGCACCACAGACCAGCTTTCCTGTAGAAATACATACAGACCACACTCCATCCAACCTCAAAAAGTACACATTCTTCAAAAGCATGAAGCAGTCATCGGGCATAGGCATTACTAAATGATTATGGATGAAGGTTGCTCCAAAAGTTAAAAATATAGCTAACATGTGATCTAGAAATGACACTCGTGGAAGTTTATCCAAAGGAAATCAGAATCGCTTAGGGATATCATGTTCATCATAGTACTGTTCATGATACCAATATCATGGAGAAAAGCTAAAGCCTGTTAACAGATAAACGGATACAGCATGTGTATGTTCGTGCACTCAGATACTCACCCTTTGGAAGATGAATAAACCCTGCTGTTTGTAGCAGCATGGGTGCACCTGGCAGGTTTCCTAAGTGAAATGAAATGAAAGCAACTCAACAAATTTTGCATGATACTAAAACTGTGTGAAATCTGAAATCCTTAAAAAGGCAGCAGAGCAGAACAGCCATTGCTAGGCACTTTCTAGGAGAAAATAACAGCCGAAGTGTTCATGATGAATTTGTACAGACCTCTATATAAAACACAGTCCAATAGCAACAGTAGCATCCTGGAAACTTAAAACTTGATAAGAGGTTAATTCTTCTGTTAAGTGTACTTGTCAAGTTATAATAATGATGACAAAATTTTAATAGATTTAAGGAAGTTTTTTTAAGGTCATAAACATATCTGTCCACCTGATGGAAATAATAGTTTTATGGCTATGTACTTATCTACAAACTTATCAAATTGTATACATTAATTATGTACAGTTTTTTTTAGATATAAAAATACATTAATAGAGCACCTTACAACTATCTTGTTTGGGGACTAGAAAGGTGAATGAGTGGTTAAGAGAAAGTAATGCTTTTCTAGAGGACCTAAGTTTGGTTCTGAACACCCATACTGGATGGCTCATAACTGCCTGTAACTCTAGCTCCAAGGGATCATATGCCCTCCACAGGTACCCACACTCAGATGTTCTAAAAATTCTTGCTAATATATTTTGTCATAGAAAAAATTCATAACCAGATGCATGTTTACTGCAATATGTGCAATGCCTGGCAAAAGGTCTTCTAGGAGGACACTCAGTAAGGATCCGCAGAATGATTGAAAAACAAAATATCTCTCAATGAATGCTTAAATTAATTATTTGTTTTGAAATCTCTGTCTTAAGATTGGACATAAATAATGGCAACAATTGGCCTCATTATATTTTTGTCCAGGGTGGCTTTCATTTATTTGTCTTAAAGAATCTCATGATTTATAGGAAACACTTGGCAGAACCTCAAGTCATTTTATTATTTATTAGCAGCTGGAATTGTATCCAGCACAGAGAAGCAAAGACTTCCACAGGAAGTTGACTGCCATATCTTTATCAACATACCAAAAAGGGCTTGGTTAACAGGAACTTCCCTCCCCTGCCAAGGCAGACATAGGATTTTACTTAAGAATTCAATAATTTTTTTTTTCCTGTTGACAGACGATTGTGTTGTCATGAGCTGTGATATTCTTGGATTTCTAACCCTTTTCTCCAAGTACGACATCAAATTACCCTAAGCTTTTCTATCCAAAGCCCTTCTCTTAGATTGGCATGAGACTGGCTTGAAAGCCAAAGACTGTTCTGAATATAGCTGACCTATTATTTGATTACCTATTGAATATCTCTTTCTACAAGACAAAGCTGCTTGGAAAAAGTGCAAGTGGACTCTCGAGCTGCTGAACAAGTGAGAGAGCAATGGGGATGTCAATGGCTTCAAGTGCTTCACTGCCACAGAGCCCCAGAAACTACCTGCTTGTTTTTTTCTTTCTTCCCTTTCCTTCTTTCCTTCCTTTGTTCTTCTTTGCTTTCTCTCACTGTAAAAACTTGATGTGGAAAACAAATTCAAAGATTTTTTAAACATAAGGATTTTCTAATGTTCTTGTTCATTTCATATAAACAGTTCAAATAAGTCATTTTATTCAGCCTGTGTCTTTCATAAACATTATATAAGATTTCTCAGCACCCCTCCATAAAGTCAGCACACACGGTGCTACTTGAAAACAATGATAAAGTATTTGGAAATATTTATTTTATATCCAATCATTCAGTTGTATGTAATGTAAAATTTTAGGGGAAATATTTAAAATGGCACCAAGTCATAAAAAATTACTAGTAAAAGCAAATTAGAAAAAAGATAAAGTTTAACAGACACCTGGACTGGTATGGTTGCTGAGATATAATGTGGTTTTCTTTGACAATAAGACTTATGCATTGATTTTAAATCATTTAACTGATAGGAGATCTAGTGTTCAGAAATAAGTTTTGTTTGAAGACAGTATGTTGTATAAATTGAATGTGATGATGCATGTCTATAATCTCAACAGATGGGTGGTACAGATGGAAATACTGACACTTTGAAACTATCCTGAAGGATAAAGTGAGAATCTCTCTGAAAACAAAATAAACTGAAGCATATTTCTATGAATCAAATGTGAGGAATATTATAGGAAAGACTGTTTTTAACAAAATAGACTGAAAACTTAGCAATATTCCAGTACTTTTAGCTTAATCATATTGTTTTTCTTAATAGCATCATAAATTGTGTTAAAAGAGGGTCAACTACTATGTGAAATGTGAACCTTTACAGTCAACAATAGCAAATGTCCTAAACTTTAAATAAAACTTTGAGGGATATTAAGACTTTGTAATTACTGTATAGAAAAATAAGAGCATGATAATCTGCCTTTTTTTTTTAATCTCAAGTGATAACTGTTACATAAAGTAGGATGATAAATGAAGAATTCCCTTCTAATTCTTCTGCATTCTGGTTGCTGTATAATCTTATAGAACACAGGTAATCTTTCCAGGATCATGTTTTACTAATGCATGTTAGTGTAAGGAAATGGTACAGTTTGCTGTAATCATACCAGAGTATAGTAGGTACTTTGTGAAGATGTAAAGGCCTGATATTCTAAAACAGAAACCCAAAATGAATTACACACTCAATATTGCAATTCAAAATTCTTTTGACAAACTATAACTTTTGGACAGTAAACACAAACATTAAAAGTCCTGTGCTCATAATTAGAAATTTATAAATAAAAAGAAATCCTGGTTAACTCTAAAATAAGAAAGAGTGTTAGTTAACAAATCTTTTAATATTTATTTTCTGAATCCCTAATCTTACACAACCTACCTAACAGTTCTGAAGCTCATCCTTATACATAAAATGTATCAAGTCACTTATATGTGAAAAGACATTTTTGTGTATATGAAATGTGTAACTACATGATCTGAATAAAGCAGCCATTTAACTTAGATGCATAAGGGATAGTATCTGGTCCAAAACAGAGAACAGGTACCCATAGATTCAGAAAGTTATTGGTATTCTAAAGGAGACTTTGGTTTTAATACATTTTAAAAGAATAAGACAAAAATGCAAAGTATCTTTTGAGATACTTCACATACTGTATTCTTCATTATGTAGAACAAAATTTTGTTGTATGAAAAATACAGTTGAGAAATGATCAAGCCAGAGGGGTCAAGGAGACCACAAGAAGACCTACAGGGTCGACTAACCTGAGAGCATGGGGCTCACAGAACCTGGGCTACCAAACAGGGAACATGCAGGGACCAGGCCTAGATGCCTAGACATTTTTAGCAAAAGTACAGCTTAGTCTTCATGTGGGTCCACTAACAAATGGAGCAGGGGCTGTCTAGATCTCTGTTCCTTGCCATTGGATCCCCGTCCCCTACCTGCACTCTCTGGTTGGGCCTCAATGAGAGAGGATGTGACTAGTTCTGTTGGGATTAGATATCCTAGAGTGGAGTGGTACCCAAGGGAAGTCCTTTTCTCTGAGGAGAAGGGGAGGGAACAGTACGGGAAAAGATTTATAAGAGTAAGCCTAGGAAGAGAGGAGGGAGGGGGCTGTGATCAGTATGTAAGGTAAATACAAAAATATTGGTGGAAAAAAAAGGTCGGTTAAAACAGAAGTGGCATTGATCCCTTCCTTGCTACTCCTTAGTAACAGTATTTTACCTGTCATTAGTTCCCCTGAAATGACTTACCCTTTCTATACAGGCATGATCTCACATTCTCTGGACGTCCATGAAGTACTGTTTCCCTATCCTTGTTCTAATCCTGTACAATGCCTTTTTCCCCCCAGATAAAGGTACCTCTGCCTGAAGTTGTCTTTGCTCTCAAAGCATGTGAAATCATCTAAAATTTTACTTTACTAAACATCATCCATGACAATAACCTCAAGTCAGAAAACACAGTAACCAAATGAAAGATAATAGCTGGTTTTATATTAACAGTTTTTGCATATTTGTTCTTTTTGTTATTGATAATGAGGCTGATGGGACAGAGTCTGTCTTGTCATTGAGGGTGGACCTGAAATTGTGACCTTCTACCCCAGCTCCTTTGTGATTCAATGATTGACATGTGTCACTCCATCCAGCACACCCAGATCTGTGTCATTATCTTTGTCACATTGAATTTCTCTAGATACTGCCTTAACCAAATCATATTTCAAGAGTCTAGAGGTTGCTGGCTACTCCTGACCTTTGGTTCAGAGTGATGTGTGGTGTACACCCTCTCTTCTTAATGAGAATGCAGGCAAAACTGTGCATTTCAATTGGGGCTTAGAGGTCACAGGCACTGTCAGTTACAACACTTGGAATGAGGACCCAGTGTCTTCCCGCTACAGGCTATAATTTTCCATGTTTGAGAAGAATGGATAAACAAATGTTTCAATTTTATAAGATCATCAGGTCAGCAAAGTTGTCATGAGAGACTGTAGACATTTTCAGGATGCTGGGTCACTACTGGTGTTCATATTCATCCACAAGACAGAATTCTTAGGAGAAGCAACCGTAGGCATTCTCTACTTGGTCAAATGGAATGGTTCAAACATTTACTTTTTTTTTCATTTTTAAGCTTAAAAATAGTGTTACCAACAAATATTTTTGCCACTAACATTATTCCATAACTGCATAGAGAAACCTCCAATTTTAAAGGTATATTTAAAATGTTGTCTTATATAGTTAACTTCTTTTGGCAGGACTTCATCTTCTAGAATCACAGGGAATAAATAATCTCAAATGAACAAAGTCAAAAGAAGGTAAGCACACACACACACATACACACACACACACATACACACACACACACACACACACACACCATCACCACCATCAACAACAAAATAACAGCAAAATATTGAGAATCAGTAATTGTTCGTTGCGCTCTATCAGTATCTATGGCCTCAATTCCCCAATAAGAGGATATATGTTATAGAAACTAGAAAAAAAAAAACCATCCTGAGTGAGGTATCCTACATGCAGAAATACACATATGATATATATTCACTTAAATGTGGATATGAACTTTTAAGTCAATGATAAACAGGCTATAGTCCATAGTAGCACAGAGGATAGGTACAGAGTAAGAGACTGGAGCAGATAGATCTTTTTATTAAAGGGAAATAGAATAGATATTTACGGATAGATGACGGGTCTGTAATTGGAAGAGCAAGTGGGGATGGGATATGAGTTATGGAAGGAAATATAAAGACAGCAAAATTAATGGACATTTGAGGGGTGTTATGGAAACCCAATACAATAGAAATTTCAAAAAAAAAAATATACAAAGGTGGTCTAAATGTATTTACCAAATAATGAGGGAGACAGAGTCCCTACTAATCATCTCTTGCCACCAAGTACAGCTTCTAGTACCAGCTCTAAACCCAACTGTTGCCAAGACTATATAGTATTGGTTGCTCTCCAGAAATAATTACATTATTACCTCAGCCTTATTGCTGAGACAATATATAGACAATACATTGAATATCAACATATCAAGCTAAACATGTCTACATAAAGCCTTCACACCTATATTTCAACATCTCTGATATAATAAGGTACTCTGCATGCTATCAAAATAGAAACATAAACACCAATCCAGAATGAAAAAAAAAAAAGAAAGAAAGAAAGAAACCCTTTATCTGCAATGGTGTACTGCCTGCTAGATATGATCAAACAATAGTTCTCATCCTGCGGTCTTGACCTCTTTGAGGTTGACATAGTACATATAATGCATTTCAGCTATTTACATTATGATTTATAACAGCAGCAAAATTATGGTTATGAAGTAGCAACAAAATAGTTTTACGGTTGGGGTTCACCAAACATGCTATTAAAGGGTTACAGCACTCAGAAAATTAAGAACCGCTGTGCTAGGGCAATGGTCGCACAAAGCTTGTGGGAGTGACCAACCAATAACTGATCTGACTAAAAGTCCACCCTATAAGATGGGACTCATATCTGATACTGCTTGGGTAACCATGAACCTGAGACTAGGACCAGAACCTAGGGAAAAACCAAATAATATGGGACTAAAAAATACAAAAAAAAAAAAAAGAAAGAAAGAAAGAAAGAAAAAACATATACAGAATGAGATGGCTTCTAATGATATGTTGCTATAGTCATATGTCAGTGCTGTGCTCAAGTATTGTCAGAGTAGTTTCCTCTTGCAGCAGAAAGAACAAATATGAAGACTCACAGACTGACTTTACAGAGAGAATGAGAGAGATTGGAACAATCGGCCCCAAATTGGATGTATCCATCAAATCTCTCCCCTCAGAGCTCAGGGAAACCCACAGAAGAGAAGGCAGAAAGAGTGTAAGAGCCAGAGAGGATGGAAGACACCAAGAATCCAAATCCCTGTAAATGAACACGGGCAACACTCTGTGTGAACTCACAGAGAATGAAGCAGCGCGTTTACATTACGGGTTCCAGGTTAGTGTTTTCATGGGACTCTGGAGGATGTGAGTGAGTGGGGCTGTGACTTGTGTGCCTTCTCTTGGTTACTTTCATCCTGTTGGTTTGTCTTCTCCAACTTCAGAGTGACAATTTTTGTTTTAACTTACTATGTTTTATTTTCTAATATTTTAAATGAATGAATAAATGAGTGTGTTGAAGTTATTTGGGGGAATAGGGTTTTGGTTTCCTAGATTTTAGGGTTTTGTTGCTGTGCTGGGTTTGGGGAAAATCAGTGGGTAGGGAAGAATAAAGGATCTGGAAGGACTTGGCAGAGGAGAAGAATATGAAAAAACTATATATTTAAATTTAAAAGATTTTTAAGTAATAAAATTATAATTAAAAAATAGAAATATATTAATTCAGACATTCAAGGAAGTCTATCTCTCTTCTCTACTCTTTCTCTACTCTCCTCTTTCCCTTATCCTCTCTCTTTCCTCTTTCCTCCCCTCTCCTACCCTCTTCCATCTCTGTCTTTCTGTCTCTATGTCTCTGTCTCTCTGTCTCTGTCTCTCTTCTCTCTCCCTCCCTCTCCTTCTGTGACCCCCCCTCTCCCTCACATGCACACACACACACACACACACACACACACACACACACACACATTTGTATATTTAAGTTTTAATCACTCAAAAATCAGGATATTGAATTTCCTTAGTAAAACTTCTGAGTAACTCACATTACTTCTCTGTCCCATGAGCCTAAGTTCACTTTATAATTGTTCACTTTCTAGGACATAGCTAGACTCTGTAAATTTTAGGATCACACACACCACTCAATGGCAGAAGTCACTGTCTGTGGTGCTGAAGCAGTCCTCACCTTGGCTTCTAACATGCTTGCTTGAGATGAATTGTCTTTTTTTTTTTTTAATTAGATATTTTCTTTATTTACATTTCAAATGTTATCTCCTTTCCTGTTTTCCTCTTTGAAAATCCCCTATCCCCTCCCTCCTCCCCCTGCTCACCAACCCACCCACTCCCACTTCCTGCCCCTGACATTCCCCTACACTGGGGCCTAGAGCCTTCACAGGACCAAGGGCCTCTCCTCCCATTGATGACCAACAAGGCCATCCTCTGCTTAATCACATCATGCTTTTGTTCCTTTTAGTTTAGATCTTTCCCAATTTCAATACACATTTATTGTTCCTTCTGGCATCTTTTTAAGAGCAGGTACCATATCTGGCATTTGTATCTTAAGTTCTTACAGCATTGTCATGTTAACAACGTCAGGAATTCACTGTGTGAATGTGTGTGTGTGTGTGTGTGTGTGTGTGTGTGTGTGTGTGTATGTGTTTACATGTATATTGTGTGCTGTTATGTTCTATAGTGACTCTTCCTTAATTTTATTTCCAATTTCTTCTAATAGGACCATTTTCTTTCTGCAATCATTCCCCCCACCCCCATGATTTAAAATTATTTCAGTTATTGTTCAGTTTATATAGCCTATTTTAAATTTTTGTATATCATAAAATTGTACTCTTACATCCCTGACCTAGATCCTGATTTCAACACATCACTGTCAGTAATATCTCAACTGGTATGGCCTTGATTTTTTTCTCTATTCAGATGACACAGTTTCCAGAGTAATTGCCAAACAGCACAATGGTAGAGACACCATCCCATGCTTATATACCAAATCTATTAAACCAAATCATCACTCGTCATAGGAGTACCACTCATCCTTACCTACTGTGTGTGTCCTCACAATCCTTCTCAGCTTGATTTGCCTTCTAAAGTTACTTGGAAGTGTGTGGATGATGTCGGTTATTATAAGGACAGTGCTTGGAGACAGTGAAAAGGCCCAGGAAGTAAAAGGCTGGCAAATGGAGTTCAATCCTTAGAACCCTTGGGGGAAGGAGAAGATTGAGTCTGTAAAGTTATCTTGCAATTTTTACAAATGTGTCATGGCATGTGTACATGCCCTTTTCCTTCATATACAATAAAATTACTACTGCTGCTTGCTACTACTACTACTACTACTACTAATAATAATAATAATAATAATAATAGTTATTATTATTATTATTATTATCATTATTAATAATATATGCATTTAAAATGTTACAAATGCTGGGATGGGCATAGATATGTTTTTAAATTTAGATGGTGAATTTTCTGATATGGCAAACCTCACAACTGTGACAATTTCATATAAAAAAATTATACCTAAAATGTCAAGAGCTTTCATGCTAAAAAAATAATGTGGCTTAGATAAATCCAACTGCTCATATTTGTCATTTGCTGTTATAAATTTCCATCTCCTCTGCCTAGAATGTCCTTTTTATATTTCCCCAAATGTCCAACTCTTACTTATCTTTTAAGACCTATAGAAAATGTCACTTTTCTGCGACTCTCTCAGCGTGAATCACCCTATAAATTCTATGCCACTTCATTCTATCTCTCTGGAACATTACTTTGTTCTCAATACACTCTCTCTTTCTATGATAAATGTCCTATGATAAGCTTTTCCCACATGACTAGAATGCCATTTACACTTGCTAACACATAAAGGATAGCCTCTAACATTCACACTAATGGTACTTACAACAATATTATTGTTGTATCTACACTTAATTTTATACTCCAAAGGGTTTACTCTATGATGTGTAGCTAACTCTAAAATTACTGCCTTGGCCTCCTGTTAAATCATAATGTAGTTGGTTTTGGTTTTGTTGTTGGTTTGTTATTATTGTTTTGTGTTTGTTTTGGTTTTTGTTTGTTTGTTGTTTTGTTTTGAGTCATCAACAAACTTTCTCCTACTTGAATTTTGGGGGTACAGTGTCTGTTTATTCTTCCAGGAGACATTTCCTAAGATTATCCTTCAGATGAGAAAACTTATTCCTCACAGCTTCCTGAGTGGGAAACATCTGAATTATAATTCCCTGACCCTAGCTTATTCGAGTGTTGTGGATGCTCCCAGAAGTCTAATATGTATCTTCTGAAAGTAGCATTTCTCCTAGTTTGGAATAGGGAATTCTCACTGTGCATCCACAAGAAGCAGATAGACAACAGCCTAGAGAAAGCCATTATATCCAGACATAGAAAGTCTATATCCTTATAGCTACACACTGGCCCTTTATTTTCCCACTTAGACTTCATGACATCACTAGAAAAGAACCATCTTTGATCTGTAATCTAAAAATACCTTAGTTAATAATAATTATGAGACATTTAATTACAAATGGTTTTAAAATAATTTTTTTAGCCTTCTAATTGGCTCAAGTGACTATTTCCTAAATTTTGAAGTATTTTGTTCCATTTTATGAAGAGAAGATAAATTGTAAAAGTCTTGTGATTGCTTTTCTGGGCACACCCTGGGGCCATTGAAGAATTAACTTACTTCACATGGATTTTTACGGATATTTAGATGCAAGCAAAATTTCCATCACCAGCTCTCTAAGATTAATAGACAATGATTCAGTCCCCCTAACACAAAACATTTAGAAACCTGGGTGCTTAAAATTCTCAGATTCCATGGTGTTTGATCCTAAGCAAACAGGAAAAAAACAACAATAACAACAAATTTTGTTTCCATTTCATTAGACCAATGCCTTGACTGAAGCATGTGCTATATAGTATACACATCACAGGCTAATCAGAATTACATCCTCTTGCAACAAAGTTATACTGTCTTCTCAGAGAGAGATAATGCCAATCATTTCCCATGACTGGCACCTCAGCAGATGATGTGTCATACTGGGACTTTCTATCATTTTGATTAGAAAATGGAGTTTCATAACACCCAGAGAACAAAAGGGGGATGGAAAAGTCTGTGACATTTCAGCAGTCACTTCACAAGCCTATTTATCAGTGCACTGATGAAATAGCAAAACAGTGCACTAAGGCATGGCCATTCAGTCAATATACATGTATGCAGCATATGGGGCTTGCCAGATGGCTCTCCAGGTAGAACCTCTCCCAACCTAGCTTGGCGGCCTCAGTTCAATCCCCAGAACCCACATGGTGAAAAGGGAAAAGTTAGACCTCTGTTTCCACTTTTATACAGTAAGAAAAGAAAAGGAAAGAAAAGAGGGAAGGAAGAAGAAAGAAAAAGAGAGAGAGATCTCCAATATATTTTAGTTACATATTATTTAACTGGCATTAGATTCAAGGTTTATCAACAAGACAAAATCCTAACCCTCACAGATCTTATATTTCACATGTGTAAATATACAATCATTCAGTGCACATCCTCTCTCAAATATTTTGCTTTTTCTTACTCCAAGATTCTATGCATAGAACAAACAACTTTCTCCCCTTCTTACGACAACCTGAAACCTTTTGCAAAGTGGTTTTACAGTCTCCAAAATGCTGCTTGTAAAACATTGTCTCTTATACCCAACCACATAACTGAAATATATTTGAAGCTTCCCACAGCCTCTGTAGGTATGTTGAGGCATTGGGTACAATTTTCTAAAGAGGGCAGATGGAAAAACAGAAATGTTGTGCTAGGTGTGATTGAAATTAGACTGAGATTGTAAAATATGACTAGATTTGCAAGAGTTATGCACTTTTGAGCAGCTGCCTGACTGAGTCTATTCTCCATAAGGAAAAATATCCTAGTTTTTTTAATTATTTTTTTCTAAATTAAAGAATCTCATTCATAGGGATAACACTTAAGACCATCTAGGATTATACCTATAGCTCCAAATGATGACAATTATTTCCCCTGTGTCTTTGATGAGGTAAAGTATGATTGACATTCATTGAAACATGTCGGTTCACTGTGCCATAAAGCAATTCACACTTTTTCTGTCTTTAAACTGGAAAAGAAGACTAGCAATCTAGATATGGAAAACCCAGCACCTAGTTAAAAAAAATTCATTTCACAAGCTAAGCACCATAACAATTTTGAAGGGATGAAATAGTGCAATTATAATACCACTAACAAAATATGGGTGAGTCACCTAAGCTCAAGGCTTATTTATTTGGCTTTTTAAAACTTAAATATATGTTATAAACAAAAACCGAAGAGGCTTTACACAAAGTTAGAATTTTTCTTTTGCAAATAATGAAGTAGAAATATTAAGGATGATTGTTTAAAGTATTGATTCCAAAGATACAGTATGCTTGACAATAAAGAAATAATACAGAAATTTATAATCAAGTTGATGAATAAGTTTTACTTTGTCAACAATTATACCAACCTAATTTCACTCATTTTAGACCATAAAAATGCTTTCACAAGTGCATGACTAGAATACAACACACCACATTTCAAATGTCCTTTTCATCTTCTGATGCTGTAGGGTTTTTTTTTTTTTTTTGATAAGTTATATTTCTATTTCCTGCTTCTACAATGAGTTGTACTTTTGCCCCTGGCTTCACGTTTGTCTTTATTTAACTCCCACTATTAAACATTGCTCCCAATGATGGAATATTTTAGAATCCTGAATTATATCTCTTTCAGCTTTGTGCCATATCCTTATAAGTCAGTTGTTAAAAATAAAGTTTTGTGGTTTGGAGAGATATCTCATTGATTAAAAAAGTGCATATCACTCTTCTAGAAGACTCAAGTTCAGTTGCCAGTGACTATTTAGATAAATCACAATCTACCTCCTGACTCTGACTCTACAGATCTGGCATTCTCTTCAGACCTCCTCAGATCTCGATCTCTCTCTCTTTCTCTCTCTCTCTCTCTCTCTCACACACACACACACACACACACACACACATACACACACACAAACACATACACACACATACACACACATACACATACACGTACACGTACATGTACACACACACACACACAAAACTATACATAACTTTAACTACTAATAATGAATTTTTCTAAAAACTGAATCTTTGAAAACCAGAGATAATTTACCCCTTTATACTTATATTAATTCAGATATAACTTTTTTTAACATTTATATAATCTCAGCCTTCTTATCACCCAGATTACATTCCTTTTTTCTATATGAAGGATGACCTTTAGCAAGTCTGAGAACTGGGTACTGGGGGTCCTCGAGGCTTGTGTATTCTGCATGGTCACATGAGCAAGTGTCATCTATCTTACTTGAATGTCTGTGGTATCTATGACAGTGAGATGTTCCAAACCTTTCATCTTTAGTTAAATGTAAATCAGAACAACATTGTTACCAGTTTTGTCTCTATATTGAGTTGAACTGTGTCTCCTTTGAGATCGTGCTCATAGGCTGTAGCGGTGTCCCGCGGGGCCTGTCAGAAACAGTCTCTCACTTTAGAGCCCTTTGAAGAGCTGATGACAGTAACATGAATCCCTGACGATTATGCTATCTTGGCTGGTTTGCCTTTCTGTTGCTTTCATGAGGTCTTCATACATCTCGGTTGCAAGACTTGTCACTATTTCAGACACTGTCTGCTAAATATGCTGCAGGTGATGCTCTTCCTTTAAAGCAAGCCACCTGTAACAGCACAAACTTTGTGCACAGTGGGAAACAAGATGATTTAATATGCTGAGCCCAAGGTGAACTTAACAAGTCTTAGCTCCTCCTACTTAAAAGTTCATCGAAACTCCCTCTAGAGTCAACAAGATTTAATTTTTGGTCTGTATTTTGGATAGAAGACACATAAGACAAATACAAAATCAATCTTCAGGTAAGCTAACTTACTTCTCAGACAGCTTTTAATTCTGTGTTGATACACATTTACATTGGGTTTAAATTTATTCACTATGAAATATTTTGTCTTAAATTTTACTCAATACATTTTGTGAACATATATGTTCATGATATAGACACATATATATGTGTTTATAAAATGCATATATATTTTCTTATGAATAGTTGGGAGTTGTGTTAATGTCTAAAAGATAAGTGACTTTGGATTTTAATACATATTGTCAAAGAGCAAAGTTATAACAGCACACACACACACACACACACACACACACACATTAGATTATACTCCAGGAATACTAATCCAAAATTTAAGGATGCAAACGTATTAATTAAATATATAATATCTAGTTTTAAGAATCAGCTTGAAAGACTTCAGAAATGGCTAAGTTCATTATTGCTCTTCTAGAAGACCCAGGTTCTATTCCAAGCACCCACTTGGCAGTTTATTACCATTTGTAGATACAGTTCCAGAACTTTCTCTAATACTTTCTTTTGGTCTCAAGCATGTGTGTGGTATACAGATACATATGCTGTCAAAATATAAATGCATAAAATAACAAAATAGTCTAAAAATCAATTAAAAGTGCAGAGAAGGTTGGGGGGGGGTGTCTTTTCACACAAGCTATTATTGATTCATTGCCAAATAGCTGTAATCCCAATCTAAAAAGCAGAAGCAGAAGGATCATTGCAACTTCAGGACCAGAAGGGGCTGCCCAACAACCTCTAGTCCTATTAGCCCTACAAAGTATGATCTTGTCTAAGATAAATCCATAATATTACTGAAATTACTAATGAATCACTGACATAGGGTAAATAGGTGACTGCTGATAATTATACAACATCTTGTCAGTGATTAACATATCAGCTTTAATCAGCATTTCATTAGCATGTTTGCATTAGTCAGATATAACCAAAGTAATAAGGAATGTCTTTATCTTATCAAATAG
>LR751252.1:68977-88977 GCA_902729485.2 Mus minutoides
CTCTCTGCCTCTCTGCCTCTCTGCCTCTCTGCCTCTCTGCCTCTCTGCCTCTCTGCCTCTCTGCCTCTCTGCCTCTCTGCCTCTCTGCCTCTCTGCCTCTCTGCCTCTCTGCCTCTCTGCCTCTCTGCCTCTCTGCCTCTCTGCCTCTCTGCCTCTCTGCCTCTCTGCCTCTGCCTCTGCCTCCCGAGTGCTGGGATTAAAGGCGTGCGCCACCACACTCCCAGCAAACAAACTTTCATAATTTGGTAACAAAAGACTTTCTAGTCTTTATAAAAATGAAATGGCTATCATACTAGTAACTTGTCATTCCTAGATATGCTGAATAAATATTTTTGAACAGCCTTAGATGTTACCTATCTACTGAGTACAGGGAATAAAATCTTAGACATTTTCTCTCCAAATATATAGTCTGTACTTGTTACATAATAGTTGTTCAGGGAATATCTGCTAAAAGAATAAATATTTCCCTCTACACACAAACTCTTCACTGAAGTAAGCAAATGGCTATATCATCAACTGAACTAAGAAACCATGAAAAAGCATGTAAAGTAGGTATGGGCATGGAGGGATGTGGAATTCCATTTTTTGACAAAGTAGAGAGGGTTACAGAAATTCAAGTTATGTAACTATACACTTTAAGAAAAGGCTTGATTGACCAAAATGAATCTTTGAGGCCATCAGCATGTAAAAGATTGTTTTAAATTGTGTAATTAAAAAAAAAACTAATAGAAATTTAAATAATCTAGAAAGCTATAGAAATATGATTAAAAGAATTTGTATAAATAAACATATGTGTGTTATATAACATATATAACACTATATATGTTACATATTTATATTCCACGTAAAAACATGCTGGTTGATACAAAGATTTGATTCCTTAATTTTACTGCAAAATAAATCTCATGTATTTTAACATTTAATTTGTAAATTATCACATGATTTCCTTGATATTTGTGAGTTGTTTCTGAAATTTGTAAGAAAAGATAGAAAATGAAAATAGCCATTTTATTTGTGTGTATATATATATATATATATATGCATATGTAGAAATGTGCACTTATATGTATGTATAAAAATACACAATGGAATTTTACTGAGGTATAAAGAAGAATGAAACTATGTCATTTTCAGAGAGTCAATCCAACTGGATAGTGTCATATTAAGCGTGTTAAGTCAGACTAAGAAGGACAAACATTACATGTTCTGTTTCATTTGGGGACTCTAAATTCTCTGCTGAGACATAAAATACTATATGCACATAATACAAAAAGTAGAAATGAAATGATCTGGGGACATTAAGGAGACCAATAGGACTGGGGGAGAAATTTTTTTAAAAAGAGCATAGAAAAATCTATGGTAATTGGGTCAAAGTACAAAACATACTTATATGAAAACACTATTATGAGATACAATACAATGTACAGAAGAAATATTCTCATTTTTAAAATCAACAAGGAAAGGAATATAGTATCAAAGTTCTCCTCTAAAAAGATTATTACCATAACTCATTACATCCTTTACCTATTGCCAGAGATGTTTCTCAAACAGTAGATGGTGGCACAATTTATAAAACTGAGTATATACCTCACCAAAGACTCAAGGAACATTGAAGGAGCAGCAGTACAAGGATTCTAAGAGCCAGCAGATAGTGAGGACTTCTGAAAAAAACATGTCTCCTGGACATCACAGGACCAGCACATACAGGAAGCTACTGCGGCTGGGGTTGCCTGTGTAAGGCCTTCACAAGATTGATTCAGTCAATATCCCAATATGGGTGGTGTGGGGCTCACCAGGCTCCACCCCTTACTGAGGACCTTTGGTGGTTGATAGCTACTGAAGAAGGAAAAGTCAGGTTTCTTCTGGGATACTCCATTTTAGATTGCTCATGATCCAGAGGATAGAGTAACACCCTTCCATATACTTGCAAGACTAATGAGACTCAAGAGGAAAGAAGGGGAAGGGGAACAAAAGAGCAAGAGATAATAATACAGGCAGAAACGGGATAAGCCCAGGAGAAGTTGGAGTAGGAATTGATCAGAGGGTGGTTGTGACCTTAACACATTGTCTTCATGTAAGAAAACACCTCAGAGCATTAATTTTAAAATCTTTCTCTCTTGAAAATGAGCAAAGGATTTAGACAAGGAACAAGATTACAAATGTCAACTATTCAAACGTGTGGGAAAAGCATATACTCCTCAATAATCAGGCAGTGGGTAGTTAGATCCAATAACATACTTAATAGTATTTATGTTGAAAGGAGACTCCAAAGAATAATAGCATCAAGTGTTGGCCACAATGTAGAGACGAGAATCCAGGCGGGCAGCTGATGGATGATCAGTGATCAATGAGTTCAATGCAACAACTTTAGAGACCTTGCTGCCATATCGTGTTCCCCACAAGCTTCCACAGAAAATTGATTAAAAGTTGGAAGATCGGTGCTTCAGGCTGGCTAGCCAGGTTTCTTTGCTTAATTGACATTAATTCCAAAGAAACAGACACCTTGACTGTTAGCATTAGAAATAAAATTGTCAGTGAGGCAAACCCAGCATTAATGTGTTTTCCGCATACCGTTTGTGATCTATATAGAGCTGCATATGCCCATCATTTTCTGGATTTTAACGTGTTCTTAGTATTTAATACTGCCCTGACATGGATTCTGATTCTGGACTTCAGGGAAACACTAGTGATCTAAAATAATTCTCTAACATTATGCTGTTCATCAGACACTAAGAAATCGCCAAACAGTTGCCAAGGAAATATTTTTGACCAGTCATATTTCCTTTGGTTGCTTGGTTGGGCTGGTATGGGTTTGATTTTGCTTAGACGTGGTCTTTCTCTATAACTCAGGCCAGTGGCCTTACACTTCTGATCCTCAGGGATGGGAGTGTTGAGATTTCAGGTCACTGCCTCCCCTGTGAACTACCATCTGAAATTGTAAAGCAACAACCCTTATCAAAATACACGCATTGCATGGTGTGTAACAGCAAAACCTTGCGCAGAGGTTTTTGGTGCATTTTATTATTAAATATTTTTCAGCCTCTTGTTTTGCTGACAAAAAGAACTTCTGGTTTAAAATAACCACCCATATAATATTTATTTTTCTAGTATAAAATTTTCGCAACTGTAAAATAAATGCCTTTCACTAAATAATATCCTTTCATCTTATATTTTAGGATTTATAGTGTAGAACTGTTTCTTTCTTTGGAAATCTTACAGAATAAGCCTCCTTTTCCTCTTTTCTTAAGTAGAGGTGAAAGGGATTTAACAGTAGGAGTCAGATCTTAAGGTTAATTATGAGGATTGAATGTGCCCATTTTTAACAGTTCTTAGACACCTTCAGACAGCTGAAAGATGTTTAACTCAAGTCCACAGAACCATTGCAAACAGCTACAACAACTACCTTTGTGGTAAATAGGCCACAATCTGAGAACCGTTCAGTACCCTTGTTTATAACAAATATTCTAATATATCTCAATTAGATATGAAGAACCCAGCATAACTGTATAGAAGGGAGACCTTGCTTTAGTTACTCTACCTGTGGACACAGGGTCTCCAGGTGATTGGCTGCAATTCTGATGATTTTAATCCCATCTTCATTTGTTGACATGGAACAAGCCAGATTTGCCACCTTAAATACAATTCAAGACAATGAAAATTAGTCCCGATCACTGAGAAAATATAGAAATATTTGCTCTCATGTGCAAAGAAGAGCATGCATGCAATGTCAGGCAGCATTGTTATAAATATCACTGATACCTATGTCACAGGATTATTCAGGGAAACTATTTAAATAAATAACAAAAGAGGCTTGGGGAATCAACTTACAGAGAAAATGCTGGTGAATGGATCAGTAAGCTTTACACAGTCTCTGGGTATCAACATCTAATCTACAATAAGACATTCTTAGGGGACTGGGTAAAGTTTATCTATGGATCGCATGCTAATAGGTTCTTGGAATCTACTTTGATTGTGGTTTATTTTAAGATTGTAATTGTTTTATTATTTCCCAGAGGTCTATTATGCACACTTAAGTTGCATTAAGTATAGCTGTATCTTATTCATGTTTTATTCAACATCAAATGTGCTGGGTTTCCCAAGCTGGACAAACACAAGATAATTAAATACTGTTTCCTGTTCTTTGCTTTTCTACTGTAATTTAATGGACAATATCTGACATCCTGACGGTCAATTAAATTCAAGTATTAGTGACACCTAAACCTACTTTATACCGCTGCTTTTGAAACTTATACAATCTTCCACTGTTCTTTTAAATAATTGCCATAATAGCCATTACCTAAGCCTGGTGTTTACAAATTCTTTACAACATAGGTTTTAGAAAGAGAGTAGAATTTCTTTCCCTTCCTTTAAACCCCGTCTTACCTAAAATTCTTACTGCTAACACCATGGTAATTTATAAAGAAAAGCAATATTTTTTCTTTGCTAAAATTCTAGTTTGGAGGGTGGGGTTAGGCACATTGGTGCAGGAAAGCCAGTACTGGGATGTACTTGAAGTCAGAAAACAGCTTATGGAAGTTTGCTTTCTCCTTCTACTACGTGGGTGAGAGGACACGTCTCCCATCTTTAGGTTTGGTGGCAGATGCCTTACTCTTTAAGCCACCTCACCAAGCCAGGATATATTTCTCTGATGAACACAAAATATTTCATTGTCTTTATTAATGCTTTGCCCCATAAAAAAGCTTCTTAAAGATTTGCCAGGTGCCCATTAGATAATATACACCTTGCAGCTCTTGCTCTTAAAATTCAAAGTTCACTTTTAGGGGATAACAAATAAACAGAAGTCTTTAGGCTACTATTTTGTGACTGTGAGTTGAAATTTGAATCGCTATAAGTCTTTCTGGTCTTTTCTTTAATATTTGAATGGTGAAACATCTCCTGGTTTGCTCTTGCACATGAGAAAATAACAGACATACATTATTTAGCTATGAAGAGGCATTGTTCAATTTATTAACGTACATGAAATGGCTTACTTGAAAAGGCCTTTTGTTAGCTTGAAGGTCACAATACCTCAACTTTCATATCTGACACATAATTAGAGCATTTGTGAATTATTTGAAAAGGGCAATGATTTCTGTGCCCCATACCCTAACTCCTAAACCTCATTCACTGGTAGTGAAACTCTTCCAAATTTGAGCACTGATTACAGTTAAAATTCTGTACATTTTGTAGAAATTTCTCATTCAACTAGAAGGACATACACACACAAGTAAAATTTTTTTTAAAATTTAAAAAGAATTAATCTGAAGCTTCAATTTAGAGAAAATAGACCCTATATGATATTTTCCTCCTTTCTATTTTTTATCTGGTGCTGGGGACCAAGTTCATTGTCTTGTGATTGCTAGTCAAGCACCCTATCAGTGACTCCATCTTCCTATGTCTACTCCATCTTACTCTTAAAAAAATAAAACAAAACAAACAAACAAAAAAAAAACCAGAAAAACAAAACTTGACAACATTATATGTCAAACTCTATAGTTATGTAAAATGCATGGTTATCAAAGGTGCAGATTTCCCTCAGCATCTCCAGCACCTTCATTGTGTGCGTCTGGCCTGTTTGGGTACATTCATCTTCTGTAGGGATATTCCCACCCTCAAAAACATCCACTTTCCTCTTTTCTTTCCCCTTTGGTACCTCTTCTCCCATGTTTATATGGGCCTTTAGGGTATGGCTCTGGCTTTGGGGTAGCAGATTGAGCAGATAATCTTACAGATCTTCTCTGTGACCCCTCCCTTCACTGTGAATCTCTCTCATTTAAGAACTATTTAGTCTTTATAACATGGAATTTGTGGGGATGGGGCATAGTCACATGATATGGGGATACAGCTGCACATGGTTTGGTCAGTCCAGTGGTATTTTGGTCTCTTCTTCTTCTTCTTCTTCTTCTTCTTCTTCTTCTTCTTCTTCTTCTCCTTCTCCTTCTCCTTCTCCTTCTCCTTCTCCTTCTCCTTCTCCTTCTCCTCCTCCTCCTCCTCCTCCTCCTCCTCCTCCTCCTCCTCCTTCTTCCTTCTTCCTTCTTCCTTCTTCCTTCTTCCTTCTCCTCCTCCTCCTCTTCCTCCTCCTTCCCCTCCCTCTCCTCCTCTTCCCACTACTCCTCTGATGCTTATGCTATTACCCAAACAACTCTATGGATGCACAACAAGGATAATTATCCTCAAACACTTTACAGTGGTAACTTTTACAAGATTATTCAATGAACATACGAAATAATTGGAAGTTGGGTTTATGTTCAATGTCTCTAGTGAGATAATGGTAATAAGATCATTTTTATCTCAAATTTTCACTGAAAACTATAGATGATAGATAGATGAATAGGTAGATAGATGAATAGATAGATAGATAGATAGATAGATAGATGAATAGATAGATAGATAGATAGATAGATAGATAGATAGATAGATAGATAGATAGACAGACAGATAGACAGAGGATATACAGGTCGACAGACAGATGAAGTGAAAATACCTATCTCTATTTCTATATCTATATTCATCCCACCCAAATTTTCCTACATAAACTCAACTTTCCAGGTAATCAAAAGCTGACTTAAAAACTATTAGGCTCTGTCATGTGTTTGTCAAACATGGCTAATTTATGGTAATATTCTAGGACAAAGCAGAAAGGCTGGGTGGTAAAACTGAAATCCTTTTACAATTTGAATTTGCATGACTCAGAAAATGTTTTCCAAAATCACATCAATGTGTGAGTGAAAGCCACATTTCTTCTAATAATAATTAGTTCTGGGCGCCTGTTCAGGGAAACAAGCACAGCATAAATGTGACTTCCCTGCTTGTCAAGGGAAACAGCACGCACACAGAATATCTTTTAAAAGTAGTCTGTGGTATTTTGACATCTGACATCCTTGTTTATCTAACTTTGACAATGTTTCACAAATCCAAGCAAAGCTTCATTATGTAACACATTCCCATAGAAATTTTCTGTTCACTAAGGAAAACTGGGGATTAAAAGGATTTCTTTGGATTGTGGGAGAGATACTAAGTCCTGTGGCTCTGTTTTGTTACCTATAAAGTACATGATTGTTTCTAACTCACAGCGGTGCCTGGGAAACTAGATGGGACACTGTATGAAGAAGAGGTAGCACTCAGTAGCTTTGAAACTTTGTGAATTTCCATCATTTATTTGTCTCTTCATCCTATATCTATCTCATCCCTATCTCTCATAGCTAATGGGCAAAATAAAAAAAAACTTCAAGTTCTCAGCAGTGCTATAAATTTAAGCCTTAGGTATACAAAGAACCTTAGGAAAATGTCTAACTCAAGACACTGAGCTAGACAGAACTCAGTAATGGGGTAGAATGGTATGCAATCCCTACCTTGAGGCAGGAGGATGCATTAAAGCAGGATGAAAGGGAGGAAAATGTCACCACTCAGCCAAAACAGCAGCTGGTAGGTTAACTTTCATTAAAGCCTCGGTGACCTCTTATCAGTTCATTGTCCTCTTCTGCACACAGGGAAACTGAACAGTCAGATGAGGCACACTCAGACTAAAGGATGGGGATGCTGAACCAGGTGTGTGTGTGTGTGTGTGTGTGTGTGTGTGTGTGTGTGTGTGTGTGTTACTTATGGGCAAACACTTCTTTATTGAAATAATGGAGCCAGCTTTGAGTGGGTATTATGCAGTAGCCTTTAGCAAGTCAAAGAAAAGACAAGTCTTCTTTATCTAAAATAAACATACAAAAACAGATATTGGGTAAGACCATGTATCCATTAAATAGAATGGCTGTGACAAAATACCCCATCATACCAAAAAGAGATTAATTGTATCATTAAAGCAATTACCTAAATTCTAACCAATAATTTTCAAAAACATCTTCAGGCTGGGACATGTTGCTATGTCACTGAGCATAGACTAAAGATTTCTGTCCTGCTGGTATCTCTTTCTCTGGCCTCTTCACTTCTTAATAGCTCCTCTGAGCTATTGAAGCCTATAAGGTTCTGTAACCTAACTATGCCATGTGATCCAGAAAAACCATGTAATCTATAAACACATCTGTCCTGACATCAAAGCCAGAAGAGTCCATTCATCCTTTGTCTCAACAATGCTACAGATACTTCTTATCACCCTAGCTCTTGGATCAAGTTCTAGGCGCCAAATGGTATGCTCTTATCATGTTCACTATTAGCTGTACATTCTATCTGTCCTCATATTTGGCAGTAAATGTGGTTTTCTTCACTCCTTCGCTGCTTGTCTATCATGAGAAATTCCTGGTGGGGGACCTTGTCGAAGCTGCCATCTATGCTGGTCATGCTCGTTCTTCTGCATGTCAAGTTGACCACTGAGAATGAAAGGACTGACTGGTCCATCCCAAGAAATAGGTCTAGCTATAAAAAGACATTTTGAAAATTATAAATTTTCTCTGTGGCCATTAAATAAATCTACTGATCTACAGATTAACCCTGTGTTTGATAATCACTGTGCTGTAATATGGCAGGGAGATTCTATGTTTAAAGTGTTGAATGGAAGAGCATGCCAGGACTTAAAATTCCAATATCAAGTTTCATCTAAAATCTCACTATAGCTATCCTCTCTAACATCTTAGAAAACTAAAGTGGAAGTGTCACTAGAAAGTGCACCATTTGGGGAGCTGTATGTCATCCTTCATTCATTCCATCACCAAAAAGTTCCCGTGCATGTATTTGCCTTTTATATTCTTTCATTGAGAGCATGAACTACATTAGCATGTTTGGTGAGATCCTCACTGTTGCATGCTCTTTGTGTATCTATAATCCCCATGGCTAATTATAACATCTCAACACATATCCACAGATCCTAGCTCTAAGTGGGGGGGGAAAGGTCATTCCTTCATTTTCATACAAAATCCCTGTCTGGCAAATGGTCATTTAACACTTGTACAAACACTTCTGGGTACAGAAAATTTAGTATCGATAAGGGCAACTCTATTTCCCTGGCAGGGCAGCCCAAAATTATGAAGTTATAGCAATCTTTTTTTTTTTAATAAGGAAATGGAATGTCACCCCAATGAATGTCAATGTCATAAATGACATATAGAGTTAGATTAAGGAAAAGTATAGCAACAATTCCCAACTTGTGGGATGAAGAAAAGAAAGTAGAATGACTAGGAATTAGCTGTTAAAAGGTTTAGTTTCTTCCTGCCTAGGTATCGTGATACATTAATATATCTAGGGGTGTGGTTTTAGAGTTTTAAAATCAACTTCCATGTGATTTTGGATGTAGTAGATCCCCAACAGGATAGAGAGGAGAGAGGGAGCAAGGGATGGAGGGAGAGAGAGAGAGGAAGGGAGATAGAAAGGGAGAGAGGGAGAGGAGAAAGGGGAAGAAGGAGGAGAAGGAGCAGGAGAATGGGAGTAAGGGTAGAGGAAGAGAGGGCAAGGAAGAGGGGGCGAGAGGGAGAGAGAGAAGGAGGGAAAGGCAGAGAGAGAGAGGCATGGGCAGAGAGAGAGAGAGGTACACACACAAACCAATGACAACAGAATAAAAATACACCTCCACTGGACCTTGGTTGATTTTCATTTGTTTGGACATATATTCTTCCTGAAGATTAATATAATGAGCAGGAAGTCTACAACAGCATGATAGAAAAAAATGTTCAAGAAACAATAAAATCACTGTAAGAAATTTCCAGCCATCAGACTTTCTCATGGTAACAACAATCTATGACACTTAAGTAGATCTGTTATCCCTTCATCTAAGCCAGAGGTGCTCTCTGCGTGTGATTGGAAAGTCAGTCTCCTAGTCATTCCTTGGTCCTAGGGCTGGGGCATACTCCTCACTTCCTCCTAGTGCAGTTCTGGTTTCTGCCTATTCTAAACTTTTTATTTTGACTTTACTTACGTGAGCCACCTGTGTCTTCCAGTAAGGTCTCTGTGTTTCTACTCAAGTGAGTCAAAATAATTTTCTGCCTTGACCTAGAAAACCAGTACACCAGCTGTGCACTAACCTCATGCTGTTTAACAGTGAGGAATAAACAGGATCATGTCTACAGGAGCCCTTCTGACCATATCTCTAAGGTCTTAGATGGACTGGCTGCCCTGGACTCAGAAACAAACAAAAAAGGAGCATGTGTCAGCTCCTGCAAATATGAACAAATGTGTTTCTAAGAGTTTTCTTCCTGACCCCTCAGTGCTTAATAAAACATTTTATACATTAAGCACAAAAAAGCATTGAGTTCTGGAAGGAATTATTTACCATTTTTTTTTTCACCTTAACTTGCAGCTGTTCATTCTGTTTGAAAGTCATTTCTCACACCTTGTTTCAAAACCATGCCAATACTCTAAGACTTAGAGTGTGGGACTCAGAACTAGATAGTTAGACTTCATAACTCTATTTTCTGTGCATATGTCAGTCTTCCCAACCTCACTTAGCTACCCATCAGATGAAGTGCAGGTTTTAAAAAAACAAGTAAACTTTTTCTCTAATCTTCTACCAAGCATATTATCCTAAAATAGTGTTAAACAAGAGTTTGAATCATCATGTCTATAAATCACAGTGTTCAGTCTCTATATTAATGATTCTATTGTTGAGTCTTATGAGTAAGACATAACTTATTCCTTGGATGCTATGACTTCCTCTACAACTTCTTGATTATAATAGGTCCTAATCATTCACAAGGTGAACATTAAAGGTAAGTAGCATTTCCTCAATCTGGGAAGGAAAGACATGAAGAAATAAAGGCTGTGGGGTGTTAGTGTGAATTGCCTTAAATTGTCAGCAGCCTGACTGGGTACATCCTTTGGGTTTATCAAGATTTAAATCTTGAAGTGAGAAGGCAGATTTGGGTTCCCTTCTCATTTCTGAAGGAATTACATTTCACAAAGCTTGCAATGAGGCATGGAGAAAGATGAAAGTTCCCAGTGCTCTTGGAAACACTATGAAGTATCAAACTTTGAAAGTCACTAGCTAAATCACTAACAATAAAATGCTAGAATTTCCGCCTTTTGGTTGTAATTTTCTTTCTTATTGATGGGAGACAGTGAGAGTTGGATTGAATAGTGTAAATTTGAGTTTACATATTATGATACAAGTAGACATAACTCTAACATGGGTGTATAATTAAGATGTTAATAAGGAATTCACTAATTTACCAATAATAATTTAATGTGATTAAAGAGGGATGATTATTCTCAGAAGAGTATTAAATATATCAATATTTATTACATAATAAGAAGAACATTTTTTTCTTCTGAGGCAACACATAGAGCGTTTGTAAGCCACACTGTAAGTCAATGTTGTGACATTATGAACACCTGGAGAGATGGTTCAAGGGATGTTATTGGATGTTATTGTGGATCATGTTTAGAGATAATGTAAGTAACCTTTGGAAATATCCATCCATTGAGCCACACAGAGAGCCATGTTATTACTTCTTGGGCTGTTTGGCTGAAATGATGGTTCCAAAGGGAAAGGGTAAGATCGTTCCAGGATCTTGTGACTTAAAGGAGATGACAACAAGACACCTGAGCAACACACACACACACACACACACACACACACTCACGTGCGCTTGCATGTGTACATGCAAAAACTCATATGCATGCACACACACATGCACACACATACATTATATCCAATTTTATTATTTTGTGAGCAACTATAATTTTCTAATATATGTGTGTGTGGGCATATATATCATTCTTATGATATTAAGATAATATATGTAGAGAGAATGTATTGCAGCCAATATTCAATATTTTAATATAGATTTTATCTACCTATTTCTTCATTACTGTTCCATATCTTCTTTCCTATAAAATTATGCATAGAAAATCTTCAGATGGGTACAATATAGCATGAAAAAAATAGAAGAAAGACTACTTATAAAGGAATGAGAAAGGACTGAGCAGGCAGTGATCCTGAGTTACTGAAAAGAATATAAAGCTAGCCTGGCACTGGTGGCACACACCTTTAATCCCAGCACTTCGGAGACAGAGGCAGGCAGATTTCTGCATTCGAGGCCAGTCTGGTCTATAGAGTGAGTTTCAGGACAGCCAGGACTACACAGAGATACCCTGTCTTGAAAAACCTAAGACAAACAAACAATCAAAAAGAATACAAACCTTTATATAAGCTATAAACCTTGTGTTTCTAGTTCTAATTCTGCCATTGATTTTTGCTTGTTACATTTTTTTATGATGGATCAGTATATGAAATATATTCAATACTGAATATGTACAATTTAATGTCAATTTATAAAGCTTCTTTCTGAATGTCTCTTCCTATTCTATAGAAGTTCATTGATTTGTAAAGTATAGTTAATTTCTGTGTGTGATGTTTTCGGTTATTTGTGTATTTTTAACATTTTAAATAATTATTTATTTATTTATTTAATATTTTCTTTATTTACATTTCAAATATTATACCCTTTCCTAGTTTCTCCTCTGAAAATTCCCTATTCTCTCCCTCCTCCCCCTGCTCCCCAAACCACCGACTACTGCTTTCTGGCCCTAGCATTCCCCTATACTGGGCATAGAACCTTCACAGGACCACAGGCCTCTCTTCCCATTGATGACTGACTAGGCCATCCTCTGCTATATATACATCTAGAGCCATGAGTCCCACCACGTGTTTTCTTTGATTGGTGGTTTAGCCCCAGGGAGCTCTGGGGGTACTGGTTAGTTCATATTGTTTCTTCTATGGGGCTGCAAACTCCTTCAGCTCCTCGGGTACTTTCTCTAGCTCCTTCATTGGGGACCTTGTGCTCTGTCCAATGGACGGCTGTGAGCATCCACTTCTGTATTTGTCAGAAACTGGCAGAGCCTCTCAGGAGACAGCTTTATCAGGTTCCTGTCAGCAACCTCTTGTTGGTGTCCTTAATAGTGTCTGGGTTTTGTGGTTTTTTTATGGGATGAATCCTCAGGTGGGGCAGTATCTAGATGGTCCTTCCTTCAGTCTCTGCTCCAAACTTTGTCTCTGTAACTCCTTCCATGGGTATTTTGTTCCCCCTTCTAAGAAGGATCAATGTATCCCCACTTCAGTCTTCCTTCTTGGATTTCATATATTTTGAAATTGCATCTTGGGTTTCTGAGCTTCTGGGATAATATCCACTTATCAGTGAGTGCATATCATGTGTGTTCTTTTGTAATTGGTTTACCTCACTTATGATGATATCCTCCAGATCCATCCATTTGTCTAAGAATTTCATAAATTCATTGTTTGTAATAGATGCGTAGTACTCCATTGTGTAAATGTACCACACTTTTTGTACCCATGTCTTTGTTGAGGGACATCTGGGTTCTTTCCAGCTTCTGACTATTATAAACAAGGCTGCTATGAACATGAGTGGTACATGTGTCCTTATTACAAATTGGAGCATCTTCTGGGTATATGCCCAGGAGTGGTATTGCTGGATCTTCCTGGTAGTACTATGTCCAGTTTTCTGAGGAACTGCCAGACTGATTTCCAGAGTAGTTGTAACATCCTTAATTATCAGGAAAATGCAAATCAAAACAACCCTGAGATTCCACTTCACACCAGTCAGAATAGTTAAGATCAAAAACTACAGGTGACAGCAGATGCTGGCAAGGATGTGGAGAAAGAGGAACACTCCTCCACTGCTGGTGGGATTGCAAGCTGATTTATTTATTTTTATGTGTATTAATGTTTTGTGGGCATGCACAGGGTTGTCATGTGTGTGCAGTAACTAACGAGGCCAGAAGAGGGCATGAGATTCTTTGGAGCTGGAGTTGCAGGCAGGTGACAGCTACTGTGTGAATCTGGGAATTTCCCCTGGAAGAACAGTCTGTGTAGTTAACAGCTGAGCTGTCTCTCTAGAAACAGGTAAGGTTTTTTTTTTTTTTTTTTTTTTATGCTAAGTTTATAAAACTTCAAATCAGACTCTGTGTAGTCCAGACCAAGCTCATTAAGTGGAGGTTGTTTTCAATACTGTTTTAGCTGGCCAAGCCTAATTCTAGAGACCATAATGTCCTTTTTTCACAGGACATATGTGTCTGTTTTTCTTTTGAGTTGATGTTACCCGCTTCCTCCTTCACTGCTGCCTGTGAATCTCTTACTTCTGCTAATCACTGCCTGTCAGAGCTTGCTCACAAGCATTGCTTTGGCAAGTCTGTGTTGCTTTTACTGGTATCACATCCCTTTTCATGCCTTAAGTGTCTATCTATTGAAAAGAGGACATTTTGTAGAATAATTCTCAGTTTGTAAAGGCACATTCACTGGGTACTAATTTCTTTGCTTGTTTATGGTTTTTGTTGTTGTGTTTGTTTGTTTGTTTGTTTGTCTGGTGTGTGAGCATGCATGAGTGCATGTGTGTGTGTTTGTGTGTGTGTGTGTGTACCTGAATGTTTGGATAGGGTCTCACTATCTTTCTCTGCCTGGCCTGGAGCTGGCTATGTAGATCATGCTGACCTTGAACACACCTGGCAACGTGTTTATTTGATGAGTAGCAAGTGTCCCTGCCTTCCAAGGAACAAGATCTCTCTCACATTAGCTCATTGTTTCTTCCAACATCTGACATGTGATATCCAAACAACAAACAACTTTTTCAAAAAGGAGAACATAGATAGATTCATGAAACAGTTATGCATACAACTGTGCCATATTCTCAGATGAAGAAACAAACAAACAAACAAACAAACAAAACTCTGGAGGGAAGAGAAAAATGGTAGAAATTCAGGGTGAGAGAGAATGGAGAATGAGGTTTTCCTTTGACTGTCACTGCAACATTCTACAAAGCTCAGACAGCTGGCTTTCAAGAAAACAGTCCAGGCCTTTCTTCATACTTCATGGGACTTGTGGAGTGGTTCCTTTCAAGATTTACTTTCATTTATGCCATCCAATTGATAATTAATGAACAGCTCCCAATCTAACTCTTAATTTATTTATTTTTGATCGAGTAAAATAACTCTTCAAAGGGCCCCATCTGCCTGCTAAATGCTAGTAAGTGTGGCAGATGTGTGAAGAACACTGACTTCTGTCCACAACTCAGGAAATTTAGTGTCTTTTTTTCTTTTGTTTGTTTGTTTTTGTTTTGTTTTGTTGTTGTTGTTGTTGTTGTTGTTGTTGTTGTTTTTAAAGACAGGATTTCTCTGTGTAGCCCTGGCTGTCTTGGAACTCACTCTGTAGACCAAGTTGGCCTCAAATTCAGAAATCAGCCTGCCTCTGCCTCCCAAGTGCTGGTATTAAAGGCATGAACCACCACTGTCCAGCTTTAGTGTCTTTTCAGAATACAGGGCATCCTTTTCTGCTAAGAAACCCAAGCTCACAGGCCTGTACTTGAATCTGATATGCTGAAGGGGATCGGTGATCTCCCATAATAGCCCTCACTCAAGTGACTTCTAGCTAACCAGGTCAGCTCTTCAGTTTCTCTGCTGTTTTTATTACTGTTAAGCTAGCACTAGAGCTAAGTTTTTTTAAGAAAAAGATTATGAGTTATGTATAATGTTTAACCGATAGAATTGTGCTATCAATGTAATTGGCAAGGTTCAACTAATCATTTGACAAAGTAATAAATATTGATTATGTAACTATGATGCAGGTTGGGAACTGTCAATGAAATTTTTAAAAAAAATCAGTAAGAGTGGAATGAACCATTTAATTTTTTATATTATTTATTGGTTGATTTCATTTCTGCCTGGAGAAGGACACATATGTCTCAAGGCATGACTGTGGAGGACAGAGGAAAACATGTGGTAGTAATCTCTTTCCCTCCTGCAAGTAGATGCAGGGGGCTGAATTCAAATCTTCTGGATAAGTGGCTTTGTCTACTCAGCTGTCATCTGGACATAAGAAGTGAATCTTAAGAACAGTCAATGTGGAAAAGGCCCAGTCTCCAAAGTTATAGGCTGGAGACAAGGAATTGTCTAAGAGATGACCCTGCCAAGGATCCTATGAAGACAACTTATCACCAAGTGGCTCAGTTAGCATCACTGCAATGACACAATATTACAAAGCAACTTGGGAAGGAAAGGGCTTGTTTTACTTACCTATTACTGCACATCATCAAAGGAAGTCAGTACAGAAACTCAAGCAAGGCAGGGACCTGGTCACCATGGAGGAGGGCTACTTATTGGTTTGCACAGTCTACTTTCACAAGGAAAACAGGACTACCAGCCCAGCACAATATTGGACTACCACAATAGGCTGGCCAATCCTACATCAATTTTTACATATAGAGGCAATTTCTCAATTGAGATCCCAGTCTCTTAGATGACTGTAGCTTGTGCCAGCACATGAAAGAACTTCAGATTCTCCTGAACACTGCTTTTTAAGATGCCTCCAAAATTGTATAGATGCTGAGTTACATAATCTTCTAACTAATGTAACCACTTACTTCTCTGTCTTTTGTTATTCATTTACAAGAAGAAGAAAAAGAAGAAGAAGAGGAGGAGGAGGAGGAAGAGGTGGAGGAGGAGGAAGGGGAAGGGGAAGGAGGAGGAGGGAAGAGGAGGAGGAGGAGGAGGGAATTTCTAGGCCTCAATGCATTTCAACCATTTCTTTCTCCTCCATATGCACTAGATAAAGTTAGATAGAAATTAGGCAGAGTAGAAGATCTATATGATCTTTTGATATTAATTTGAAGAAAATTTTACAAACAAAACTACTACAGGAAATAATTATGAAACTGAAAAAGACCATTATAAGTCACCCCATGATTAAGATACCAAATAAAACTTTCCTAGAGTTTAAGTTCTGAAACAGCATCTAGCAAATGTAAATCCTACAGTTATTAAAACTGGACAGAACTGAACAAATTTACAGGAAGCGTGATGATCAGTAGTCAAATCAGGTAAGCCAAATCTGCAGAAATACAACTGTTCCCTGTTTGCTGCAATGGGAGGCCAGAGTAGGAGAACATGAATTCAAGGCCAGAATATGCCATTTAAGAGAACCAAGAGAACCTAAAATAACATACATAGATACCATCCTCTCTCTCTCTCTCTCTCTCTCTCTCTCTCTCTCTCTCTCTCTCTCTCTGTGTGTGTGTGTGTGTGTGTGTGTGTGTGTCTCATACAAACATAATCACATACTCTCTCTTGCACAAACACAGAGCAAATATTAATGATATCAGCCCTTGTGCTACAGAGATTGCTCAATCATTAAGAGAACACACTAAGGACATAGTGTCAAAGAACACAGATCCAGTCCCCTGCACCTATGTCCTGAGATAGCTCACTCCACGTCTCAGGGTTTTTATATCACTGTACTCCTCAGTCAACATCTCTCCAATGCACATGGGTCCCATAGCCCTTATGCATGCATCATTTTAAAAAGTGTCAATGTTGTAAACCTTAAGATCTCTATTATTATGAAGTTGGCCTGTATTTCAGAAAGGGATTTAATCAGTTAAAATGAACCTAAAATATATATAATAACTACATTAAAGAAGCAGTTAAATATGTTAAAGGAAGGTAAAAAATTGATTTTTATCCCAGGGAGCCAAAGATTCTCCAGAAAGTGTGCAAGATTAGTGTGTTCTTACTACCAATGGTTTAGCAGCAGTGAATTATACAGAAGGAACATGGGGAGAATAAATTTTTTATACCTGCTAGAATTATAAGCAAAGTTTTAATAAGAAATTACTTTTATAGTGGCAACCAGTACTGTAAATGTCATGGTAATATAAATCTATTAAGGAATCAAAATATTATAGATATGTGTGTCTATGTTCATATGCTTTTAATTTAACTTAACAACATCCCAAGTGAGGGTTGAATGATGGAGCAAAATATCAAATTTATAAGAAGAAAGGCTCAATATTAGAAAATAAAACTCCAACTTGTAGTAAATTCATTTATTAAGCTAAAAGACCTGTATTGAACTCAGGCTCATTTTAATATATGTGTGATATGTTTAATATGTGCGTGTGTGTGTATGTGCCATATATATGAAGTTAATATGAAAGGTAAACAAGGAAGATTAACAAAGATGAGCACTGAAGGAAAAGACAACATGCCAGCAATTAAACTGAAGAAATTTGTTATTTTTCAAAACAGTAGGAAAAATATTGATCATGGCTCCATTGATAAGCTACTTCAAGGAGAGGTCAATGCATGTAAGAAAAGTAGACTGGCATAGACTCTAAGAATTTTTTAATGTTGATATTGAAAATGATGCAGGAAGTTACAAAAGAATACACGTATTTTTTATATATCAAAATGTATCCATAGGGATAAATAGGTTCAGAAGTCAGTAAGGAAAATATATTTTTAAAAAATCATGAATCTTAAACATTTCACAGTATGATATACATACTATAAATGTATGGTAAGAATTTCAATCTGTAATAAATATAAGGGAAACAATAAAATGACATATTTTGCTCATCAGATTAGCAATATCTTAAGGGTTCTTTTTCTAACATTCCCAGGAATGAAGAAACGAGTGGGAAATAAATGGCCAGCTTTTGAGAGGGCAGCTCAGCTCACCCTTGAGGACGTGCCACACACAGAACAATGAACAGTGAGGCTATGCCAGCTCTTCTGTCTTTTACAAATACTCGCTCATGTGAAGAGCATAGTCATGGAGGAAATCTTATTTGTCAAGGTAAAGAGAAATACTTGTTGGCAATTAACTAGATAATTCTTCAAAAATAGAAGAAAAATTTCTGTTCCTACATACAATTTAAACTTCAAATCAATTGTTTCATTGACCTATTAGTATAAATGTTTATGAGGCAAAGAGGGGTGTGTTAGTTCCCATTTATGACAGGGAGCAGTCAGTTACAGATATGTAGCCTACTCACCACCGTAAACATGAATAATTTATGATAATGATTACATTCGAATTCCTGTTCTAGATATAAAAGACAGTATCATTAATTATTTTACCTCACTCTTCCACAGACCATGAGGACTTGCTCCTACTGTGAAATGGCACTGCATATAATTCTGCTTTTGTATTTTTGACAGGGTCTTGTTGTGTGGTCCAGGCTAGCCTAGAATGCACTATATAACCAGGCTGTCCTTTTGCTCATCATCCTGCTACTTCAAACTGCTAAGTGCCGGCCTGTAGGCATGCATAATTATGCCTGATTTGCATATATTTTAATCAAAATAATTTTATCTTCCTTTTAAAAAAGTTTTTGCATCTTTAAAATTCAAATTTATTTACTTATTGGCTTTTCTTTCTTTCTTCTTTTTTTTTTTTTTTTTTTTTTTTTAAATTGGCAGCTTCAGCCAAGTGATTAGGAGTTTAGAGTTAAGAACACTAAAAGGTTCTAGGCTATGCATCTACGGTAAGCCACTGAGGCCTAGCATATGCCAGGGGTGTCCCTGCATGGAAGAGCAGAGAGGCTGTTGTGTGACCTATGATGGTGAGTCCTAGACTGTGTTGGAGACCCAAGATGTTGAGGATGCCAGAGTCATGTGATAGCTGCCTAGGAAAGCTAGAGACCAGGGTGTAGAACCAGTCCAAGAGAAAGAAGTTTGTGACATGCAACAAACCTGAAAGAATTTGGAGAGCTGAAGAGCTCTTAGACGACAGACCTGAAGATGGATGATGCAGAAATGGGAATTCCTGGATTCAGTCTTGCACTAGGCCATTATTTCTTCACTAATCTCCTTTCCTCCTTCTTAGAATAGTAGTATAGGTACTATTGTGCATTGGAAGGATGTGATCTCCTTTTTGGTTTTAGTTTGACAGGAGGTTATAGTTAAGAGATAGCCATGAGTCTCAGAAAGACTTTGATGTTTGGGCTGTTTTTTTTTTTGTTGTTGTTGTTGTTGTTTTGTTTTGTTTTGTTTTTTTGACATAGGGTTTCTCTGTGTGCCCTGGCTGTCCTGGAACTTACTTTGTAGACCAGGCTGGCCTTGAACTCAGAAATCTGCATGCCTCTGCCTCCTAAATGCTAGGATATTTAGGCTTTTTAAAAGATGTTCAGAATGTGGTAGACTATAGGGACTTTTGAAGTTGGACTAAATTCAGTTTTGAATTATAATATGGCTACAAGCCCTTGGAGCAAGGGAGTGATATGCGACATATTGAATAGAAATGATCCCCCATAAGCTCAGATATTTGAATGTTAGTC
>LR751252.1:91477-123593 GCA_902729485.2 Mus minutoides
TGTAAGGTCCAGGATAGCCTTATATTCTAGATCTCATTTCAGTTTTCTGACTTCTGGTGATACAGGCATGAGCCACTGATCTCAATCTTTTTTTTTTTTTTTTTTTTGAGTTCTTTATAATGCTTCCAAGTGATACATTGACAGAAGCATAAGATTAACAAAAGGACAAAAATCTACAAAAACATATTATAAATCGAGTCTTAAAGATGGAAGCCAGGTATGAGGGCTCACGCCAATAATCCTCATACTCAAAAGAGGGTGAAGCAAGGGAATTGCCACCAGTGTGAGGTTAGCCTAAGTTTCCCAGTCAGTCACAGGATAGCAAGGCTACAGAGTCAGGCCCCATTCAACAAAAACCCAAAACAGCAACAACAACAAAAGAAAAAGAAAAATGAAGATATAAGCCGGGTGTGGTGGCGCATGTCTTTAATCCCAGTACTCGGGAGGCAGAGGCAGGTGGATTTCTGAGTTTGAGGCCAGCCTGGTCTACAAAGTGAGTTCCAGGACAGCCAGAGCTACACAGAGAAACCCTGTCTTGAGAAACAAAAAAAAAAAGAAGAAGAAGAAGAAGAAGAAGAAGAAGAAGAAGAAGAAGAAGAAGAAGAAGAAGAAGAAGAAGAAGAAGAAGAAGAAGAAGAAGAAGAAGATATAGACATTTATAGGATAAAAGATTTGGAATCAAAGAGTTCCTGAAAGATGAGAAAGGATTTAGTGATGTGAAAACCGTTTTGACATCAGCCATAGAAATGCAGAGTTTGGAGTTTGTCCAGGTGCTTTCCTGTTTTTCTTTGTGGATTATAGATAAGTGATTGGATGAATCTCAGAAGAGACTTGGAACTTTGGACGTTTAACATTGTCACGACTGCTATAAATTATGGGGATTTTGGAAGTTGAACTAAATGTATTTTGCATTATGCTATGTTTAGGTATGGCCCCAACAGACTGATAAGTTTGGACAACCCTATGGGGGCCAAGGTGTGGAATGTGATGGTTTGTACATGTTTAGCACAGGAAATGGCACTATTCGGAGTTGTGGCTTTGTTGAAGTAGGTGTGTCACCGTGGATGTGGGTTTTAAGACCTTCATCCTAGCTGCCTGGAAGTCAGTCTTCCACTAGCAGCCTTCAGATGAAGATGTAGAACTCTCAGCTCTTCCTGCACCATGCCTGCCTGGATGCTGCCATGCTCCCACCTTGATGATCATGGACTGAATCTCTGAACCTGTAAGCCAGCCCCAATTAGATAGATGATAGATAGATAGATAGATAGATAGATAGATAGATAGATAGATAGAACTTTAACGGTAAATATTCCAAATGTATAGAACTCTATATAATGTATAATTTGATGGAATAAAACTTGATGTTAATTGGCTAATATCCTAACCTCACAGGCTAGAAAGAGTAATTTATTCGACTTTTGAAGATTTTTGGTGGATTGTGGAAAACAAGCATAGAGAAAGACTGTTTCTTTGCTTCTAATTGGTAACATGACTTTGTAAAAATGATGTAAACAAGGAACACTTAAGTTTTGATCAATCCTAGAATCATAATATTCATGATAAGTGGAAATTTTCTATAAATTATTTTATTTCATAAACAGGAAGTCATAAAAATGCCTCACAAGCTAGAAGTCAAGTATGCTGTTCCATTTCTACCTTTGACATAATGTTTTCTATATTTTTATATATTGCTATTATGTCAAATAATGTAACATTTGACCCAAAACTTAAGAAAGTCGCTTATCTAGAGAGAGCCCATGTATGAGAGTGAGCCACCTGGTGCCACATGGCAGCAGGAGACCAGGATGAATCCCCCCACCTTTGCTTGAAGCCCTTGAATGAGCACCACAAGACATGGGGAACATCTTCTTCCACTACTCCACTTTCTGACCTGATTTCAAGAAGCTGGCTTGCACACACTATACCTTTTCAAAACATTGTTAGGCTGGGCCTCTATAGACAGAAACCCTACAGTGTTCTGGCTTGCTTTGTACTGTGTTTTGTTTCTCAAGTCAAGGGACAGGTTGTTTCCTTTTCTGGTTCCAGAGGGCTGAGTTCGGGTTTTCTCACCTATGAGAAGGTAATTTTAATGAGTGAATCTCCCCTGGGAAAGAGGGGAGAGGATGATGTGGCCTGGATGTTCATTAGCCAGAACTGAAGGACAAACCAAACAACCAGTCCATTCGGTCACAGCAGGAGTTAAGTCCTGCATCACCTCCAGCCTGTGGGTACCATAGAGTGCTCCTAACTTGGCTGCTACCCTTTGGCAATCACACCACGCACACCTTCTTTCCCTCTCTCCTGTTGGTTAATGAACGCTAACCATGGCTGTGTTATTAGAAGGCTAATGGTGCTGTTTGTCCAGCACAGTGCTTCTGTTCCTTCCAGTTTCATACCCTATGGGTGCTTATTGCTTATTATTACCTCCATGAGTGGAGGGTGGGACTGTGCAGCTGTGATGCCTCTCACATTTCCAAGAAAAAGCCTCCATCTATGCAATGCCACTCTAGAGCCTTTTAGCCCATCATAATAACGGTCTTTGTTCATAACGCCTCACATGCTGAATTATCTTATTAAGAACTAGAAACCTTTCCTGCAAATGACTTGCTTTTAAATGTGCTTTTCAGCCATCTCAAAGGGTAAGTAGTAACTCCAGTGTTATTCTTGATCTTTCCCCAGCATACTCGCTGCTGTCTATTACTTTTTAATGGCTGTATTTCTCCTCTTCCTCTAAAGAAGGACTTTACAATCTATTGCTCTTTCTTATCCAATGGGTGTATTGAAGGCAGTGCCTGAAATCTTCCTTATCCAACTTTCTCACCCACTCCCTCTCCTCGGTTCCCATGCCATCATTTTCTCTTCTTCAACTAAACTCTTTAATTTCCTCATCATCCATAAACTCCTCTGATGCCAGCTGGTTCTTTCTGGACTATGCAGTCAGTACTGTTAAGTTATTTACAATTGCATTCGGGGCTCTGAAATCTCATCGTTTACCCATCTTTCCTCCCACACCTTATTCTCTTTGTGTAATTTGTTTCTCTATTTCAAATTCTCCTATTTTCCCAGAATTTAATACTGTTTCACAGACTCATGGTCATTATGCTCTTGCTCCCTGGATTATGTCATTGTCTCTGTAACATGCAAAATGTAACATAAATGATATGGATTATTTTCCATTTACACTTTGAGGACTTCATGTGCCTACACTATATGTTGATATACGATTCACTTCCAGTTGTTTTAATACAGTCTTTGAGCCCAGGATAGCTTCCACACCTGCATTTAATAAATTGACTATTAGAATCCATTATTTACTAGAAATCACTGTTTGGAGGGTGCAAAGTCTCCAGTGTGTCAGTAGATTACATGAACCATAGCAAAAGTGATCAATTAAAAGGGCTTATCCAGTTAAATATGTTAGACAGTGAATGTTTAGGATAGTTTTGAAAAAAATTATTATTTCAAGATATATGGCCAAGTAATAGTAGTCATTTTCAGAAGGTTCAACATATCCATCCCATGCCTTTACTCAGTGAACAGGTAACATGAGTATCTCTCTGGGAATATACAAAACAATTAATCTTTATAATAGAGAAACATCAGTGTACACATTAGTGTATGGCAACACAGATGTTTACTGTTGACTGTTTTCCTTCATTAAAATGGTTAACCCTTGAGGTATCAATTTAAGACTAAATCATCTACATAGATATGCCTGCTAATAGAAACTGAATTTAATTAATTAATTTATTTATGAATTCATATCTTATAAATATATACATTTAAAATTTTTCTAAGAAAAAAATGAGATATGAATTTTCTGTTTATGAGTCTTTATCCTTAAACTCAGCTTTGTGAAAGTCAAGATGACTCTGATAACTTTACTGAGTAGTTTTTTTTTTTACTTCATATACATCATTTCATTATTACTTTTAAACTTTCCTTGTATATCTCCATTAAACATGGTAATTTGTTACAAGGGAAGGTTTTCTTTTTCTTTCGTATCTTTTCTTTTCTTTTTTGAGTCATGTTTTCAAGTGACCCAGTCTACCCTTGAACTCACTGCGTAACAGAGTATGGAGTTTGAAATTCTGATCCTCTTGCCTCCCCTCCTAAATTCTGGAGTTACAGGTGTGGGCCACCACAGTCAGTTTTTGCAGGGCTGTGAACTGAACCCAAGGTCCTGTGCACTGGGAAACAAGTTCTGAGCTACATGTCCTGGCTCCATAAGGTCATTCTCAAACAAGTACATAGCACAGCTGAGCGTTTTGTTTCCCCACTCAGTTTGTCACTGGACTCATGGAAAATCACAGACTAGCTAGAAGCCTTGCTCCTTTTATACAACTTCAACTGTAGAAGGACTCTGTGCATGCATTGTGTACACACACACACACACACACACACACACAATCTTCTCATGATAATGCCTCTTCCCAAAGAACATCCTTAAATTAGTGATAAAAGCCCCTCTCCCTTTGACTTAATCCTTCACATGCTATTATTGTCATAGCCTTTTGATACAGTGTCTCCTTCTGTACGCCCAACACACCTGGAACTCCCTAGGTAAATCACACTGTCTTCAAAGGTGCATCAGTCCCCCTGCCTCTACCTCCTGAAAGCTGGGATTACAAACAGGATCTACCACACCTGGTTCATATATGAGACTCTAAAAGACTTCCAGACCTCCAGCATCCTAGCACCACAATCCACTACTTCTTTCCAATCCTGCATCCTTCCCTTCATCACAGCTTTATCGATGAAGGTCAGTGAAGGTCATTCTCCAGTCCACCTTTTATGCTCAGTCATCCATATCACTCACTATTTTCCAAGAGCACAACAAGAAACTTAGAGAAAATTTAGTTCTTCTGTCTCTCTTCAGGCTTGACCATGTCCTAACACATTAGCTAATGCCTGAAGGAAGAGTAACATTTCATCCAGTAATAGCCAAGATCCTTTAGAGTATGTTCTCTTCCCAATATAAGGAGAACAACACAATAGTAAAAGATGCCAGCTCATGAGCAACTGTAAAAAAAAAAAAAAAAAAAAAAAAGCAAAAGTGAATATACCAATCCTCATAGAGACCCCAGGTTCTAGGGAGCACCAGTGAGCAAGGTGACCGATGCCATTAATCCTCAACTTTCTTTTGTTTTTCCAACTTTTATTAGATATTTTCTTCATTTACACTTCAAGTGTTATCCAGAAAGTTCCCTATACCCTTCCCCCTCCCAGCCCTGCTCCCCTACCCACCCATTCCCACATCTTGGCCCTGGCATTCCCCTGTACTGGGGCATATAAAGTCTGCATGACCAAGGGGCCTCTCTTCCCAATGATGGCCAACTAGGCCATCCTCTTCTATATATGCAGCTAGAGACATGAGCTCAGGGGTACTAGTTAGTTCATGTTATTCTTCCACCTATAGGGTTGAAGACCCCTTCAGCTCCTTGGGTACTTCCTCTAGCTCCTTTCTTGGGAACCCTGTGTTCCATCTAATAGCTGACTGTGAGCATCCACCTCCATGTTTGCCAGGTGCTGGTATAGTCTCCCACGAGACAGCTGTATCAGGTAGTTGGTAAAGACATTAACTTTCTGAAACTTCTTTCTAAAAAGAGAAATTTCCAATAAAGGCATAATTGATTTTTTATTTTACTTTCAGCTGTTTTAGGCATAACATTTTTCTAAAAGTATCCACACTAATATATATTTCATTCTACAAGATCACTTCAAGAAATAGACCTGCCACATTTGAAGACAAGTTGGAATCAGTATTTTTTTTCTTAGCTTTAGGCAAGTGCTGGTGACAGTACTGACTAATTTTGATCTGTACAAAAAATAACAGGAATTAAGACATAAGACAAGAGATTTTGAAATGATTTGCTGGCAACATCCTTAGGCAATAAGAACTTTTTTTTTTTAGTTATTTGGTCTTAAAAATAACATTTTAAATACAAAAACTAAGTAAAAGTTTAAAATTTAGTTGAACCATATATGATATTACTTATTCATTATTTAATATGTTTTTATAGAACTGTAAGAAGCATGCTAGGATTCAATTGTTAGGTGGTGGAATCTGAGATTCACTATAGAAATGCTGGTTGATCCTATGAGTTCTAAAGGCATTGGGAAAAATGAATGAAGTCATATGACCCATTTGTTTAGAGTTATTAAAATTTGTATCATGTCTTTCCTATAACCTGCAAAATTATCATTCCCTAGAAGGATACTTTTTCTTTAAGTAAAAGGAAAATACTACATAAAATTTGTAAATTATAACTAAAACTAAAAATACCATTCTTGAATAAGTACATAAGGAGTGGGCAGCCTTGGTGTAGTCCTAATTTTGAAAGAAAATGAGTGTATCTCTATACATACCTACTCAATAAAATATTGAAATATGAGCAATAACAAGAAGATGACATGCAGAGATCAAAGGCATACACACAGGAAAGGGAGATCTCAAAGTGTGTTTATCTGTAGATGATAGGATTCCGTAGCCTGCTTACAAATACAATAATAGATGGAGAAGAAATGAGGAAACAATACCTTCCACTATAACCTCAAAAAAAAAAAAACCAACAAAAACTACCTTCTAATAACTCTAACTAAGCATGTGAAACATTTTAAAATATTAAAATTTAAAAATAATGAAGAACAAATAAAAAAGGAAGGATAGGAAGGATTAATGTGAAAATGACCAACCTATCAAGGATTTATCATAATTCATTCAAGATTCCAACATAATTTTTCACAGGTACTAAAGTTTGTTCAACTTCATAGGAAAACAGACATACAAATACACACACACACACACACACACACACACACACTAACTAAACAAAGCTGAATTGTAAAAGAAGTTCTAGAAGTATCACCACCATAGATTTCAAAATGTATTTCAGAGCTATAGTAATGAAATCTGCATGGTATGGTATTGGTATAAAATAGACATATTGATTAATGGAACTGAACCAAAAACCTTTATGTCCACACACCTAGATACTGGATATTTGACAGAGATGACAAAAATACATACTGCTGAGAGGATAACATTGTGAACAAATTGTAATGGAAACTGGATAGTTGCATACAGAAGAATGAAAATAGTTCCATATCTATCACACTGCACAAAATTCAACATGAAATGTATTAAGACCTGAACATAATACCAGATACCCTGAATCCTGTAGGTGAAGAACAGGCTTAAACACAGTAGCCCTACAGCAGTGACCTCTCTGCAAGATATACTCGTACTCTAGTGGCACAAATGCTCTAAATGTAAACAACCATTTTTTAAATTGAATTCAGGGACCACTTCTGGAGGTGAATCACATAACTGATGCTGCTAAACTAGCCAAGAACACAAAACTAGACAGCTTATGAACCTAGGGGGTAAACCTAACACCATAATTCTACAAAGGGAACATAGTAATAAAATGACTACTAATGACATATTGGTACACCCATTGGTACCTCGCTCCACCCTCATCAGAGAAGTAAGTCTTCTTGCAAGAGGTAGAAATTAACACAGAGACACACAACTGTACAGTGAAAAGAAATTAAGAGACTTTGGGGCACTCAGTCCTAAATAAGATGTCCTCATCAAAATCATCCCCTTAAGGCTCAGAGATCTATGCGAGAGAAGAGGTGGAAATGTCCTAAGACCAGAGGTATCCACGGAAACTATCTTGCACATGCAAAGAATTGATGCACATAAAAACTCACAAAAGCTTTAGCTGTACATATAAGCCCTGTTCAGATTTAAGTCAGAAGGGATCCCAGCTCTGACAGGGGAGGTGGACACTGGGTTCCACCACTAATCAAAAATACACTTGTAAATGATACTCACTGGCAAAGTAATGGAGTCTCATGGGGTCCATGAACCACACTTTAGCACAGGCCACAAACACAAGAGTAGTTAGCTGTCCAAGACACACAGACACACACACACGCACATGTACAAATCAATCAATCAATCAACCAATCAATCAATCAATATTCCATGTTATTTTCTTTGTTTCAGATTGTTTTTCTATCCATTTGTCATATTCTTATTCTTGCTTGTCTTGGTTATCAATTTTTGTGTATTTATGAGTATTTTGAGAGATAAAGAACATAAATTTTGGGGGTAGGAAGGTGGGGAGGAGAAGAAAATGTCAAAATATACTGTATGAAAATAATTCTTCAAATATATCTGTAGAATTTAAAAAGTGGTAACTCTAGGATGAGACACCAAAATGAACTTGTCCCTTCCTCCTTCCACGGTAAAAGAGTTTGTAAGGTCAAGACCTGGAGCTGAAGATAATTCACAATTTGAACTCCAATCTCATGATCTGCAGATAAAATGGGACAACAGTCATGAAACTGGCCTTTATTTATTTATTTTCTCTGTATAGCTCTGGCTGTCCTGGAACTCACTCTATAGACCAGGCTGGCCTCGAACTCAGAAATCCACCTGCCTCTGCTTTCCAATTGCTGGGATTAAAGGTGTGCATGACCACCTTAGGTCAGAATCATCTATTCAAATACTTCCTTGTGCAATGTACACCCCAAGAGCCTGAGATAATGTACAGCCAAAATTCTCATTTCCTTTACAAAAGTCAGCAATAAAGAGCAATAAACACACACACACACACACACACACACACACACCTGATTCTGAATTTCATAGTCTCTCCACCCAGAATACATGAGCAGGTCATTTAAGCAGAACATTCACAGAAAATCAGAGAGTCCAGTAGGGAATTATGCACTCTATACCTTAGTTTATGTACAAGGATGCAAGGTCTGAATTGCTACCAAGATATTTGGCAATAACATGTCTCCATGTTCCAATTTGCTAGCACCCACTTAACCTACCAGAGCTATCTCATATATGTAACTGTAATTCAAGCCCCTGTATGTTTACCTGAGCTCATCTCTTCCCTTGAGTCAAAGCATTTCCAAGCAGGGTATTAAATATAAATGCCTGCCAGTTTCCAAAGTATATAATCTAAGCACTCCTGAAATTCTTTGAAGGTCTACATTCACTGTAACACTTGTGTGAGCACAAGGTAGAAAGTATAAATAACTTTGTGCATGCTATTGTATACCTTGTATTGTTTCTGCAATGAAATGATTACAGCATTTCCCCCTTAACACTAGAAAATTAAAACTATAGCTGCTGCAAGGCCCAATCAACAAATGCATAATGTAATGGTAACAAACAAAAATTAAGACTGCCACTCAAAGGGTTAACTCTAACTGTACAGCCATCGCACTCTGATTTCAACGAAGGCAATGTCTCAGTTGTGACAATAGAAATCTTGACATTTTCGTTTTCCTGGGATTTTGAGAGTCAGAACGGAGCATAAAAGTTGTGACTCACAACAGGACTATGAGGAAACACATGAACATTCATGTTTCTGGTTTGCTAAAGCCACTGACTTTAATGTCGTAAGATTGGGGAAAATCAGATGTCTTATTAGAGTACACACTGACTCACACCAGTGAAGACTGAATGCAATTCTCCTCATACAGACTATGTATTTGGAACTAGGGTACTACGATGCACCATCTGGAGCCTTCTTCTTCATACTGCTATCCCCACCACCATGAAAAGTATTGGTTGAGTATTGCTCATAAGAAAAAGCTAGAGATAGAACCCCAGGAGCTGAAGGGGTCTGCAACCCTAGAAGAGGAACAACAATATGAACTAACCAGAAACCCCAGAACTCGTGTCTCTAGCTTCATGTATAGCAGAAGATGGTCTAGTCAGCCATCATTGCGAAGAGAGGCCCCTTGTTAATACAATCTTTATATGCCCCAATACAGGGGAACGCCAGGGCCAAGAAGTGGGAGTGAGTGGGCAGGGGAGCAGGGAGGAGGGAGGAGGGAGGGGGAAGGGGGAGGGGACTTTCGGGATAGCAATTGAAATGTAAATTAAGAAAAGATCTAATAAAAAAATTGAAAAAAAAAAAAAAAAAAAAGAAAAGAAAAAGCTATCACAGAAAAGCCAAACAACCAAAAAGAATTTCTGATCGAAGAAATAGAATAATCTTATTCATCTTGGAAGTTTTCTCCCCCTCAAAGCCAAATGTTTATCACTCCCAATATCACCCCATACAGAGAAGGAAACTAGACACACTATCATTACTTTTAAAGAATGATGAAAGTATTAAGGTTACCAATTAAGGTTCCTCTACTAAGAAATTTCATTTACAGCATGTGATTCAGGGATAAAGAGATGGCCCAGCTGTCACTAACAACAGCTGCTCTTCAACAGGAGCCACGTTTGATTTCCTAGGACCCACCATGTTGACTCCGGTTTTCTAGGGAATTAAATCACAATTCAGAAATCCATATGAACCATTCATGCAGCTGTCGCATACATGCGGGCAAAGCATATACATACCCTCATTCAAAAAGTGGGAAAGGTAAATAAAATTATAGTTCATAGATTTAATCATTCATGAAGTTTTACTGAAATATGTTTCCCATTACTTGACTTACTTAGTCACTTTATATCTTTATCACAGCCCACTCCCAGTACCTTTCTCACATGGTCCTGGCATAATCCCTAATCCCTTCACCTCTGAGAAGGGAAATGTTCCCCACTGTGTAACAACCCACCCTGTCACCTCAAGTCACTGCAGTGCTAGGCACATCCTCTCCCACTGAGGCCAGACAAGGCAGAGCAGTTAGTGGAACAGGATCCACAGACAGGCAACAGAGTCCGAGTAAGCCCTTGTGGCTCTGATCTTGGAGTTTTCGATAGAAATGCAGCCATGACAGACCCCCAAAAGTTCTGAGACTGACTGAATATCGTGCTGCTATCTCTGACCTTGCAGTGATATACATATGAGGATTTGAAACCAACCTCTGAGAAAAATTAGTAACAATGGGCTCTAAATGATAAAAATGATGTGTCTATACCTTACTCCATAAAAAGTCCCAGTCCCCGTCTTGGTGGAATGTGGGTAAAATAGATTGAGTAATAAAAAAGAGATTACCACAGACCTACCACACCAGATACACCCACCTGATGTTTAGTAAAAGAAAGAATGGATTTTAGAAACTAAGATAAATGTGAATGTGTGCATACCATAAGCCAGGAGGGGTAATGTACCCCTCAATTGCTTGTCTCTTCATCCAGCCAAAAGGCGTATCTTAAACATTTACTACATGCTTTCTGCTTTAAAGGATTTTGATGTCCAGAATGAGAGAGCTACACAAACAAACAAAATCAAATACATAAAAAAAAGAGTTTTAGTTTAAAGTTCTTTGAGAGCAGTCTAGTTGGATTTATGAAATAAATATAAGTGAAGGATGGATGGAGACCACAAAAGCCTTCATCATTTAGGTAACATCTGAACAATCTTGAAGGATAATGAAGATAGACTGAGAGGTTTTTTCTTTTTAATAAAAGTATATGATGTGCTAAAATCTAATGATAAAATGATGAAAACCTTAGAGAATAGAACCACAGATCAACTGCCTGACTGGGTTTGCAAAGCTAATTGCACCTGCATTTAACTGCACCTAAAGATGAAATTGCCCTGCACAAGTTAGGGGTAGCTATTGCTATAAAGGCTGAAAGAATCTCTCTATGGTGTGATTCTTCTCTGGCCCCTTTACCTCCCTGCTTTTGTCCCTGTGAGCCTGTGGTTATGAATCCTCCCAGGGCTGAAGAATTCTTTACCAGTCGTTTTAAAGTCTAGCTCCTCATTAGAGCAACCAGAACTTTTACAAAGGATTTAAACTTAGGCCATTCCCCCAAGGTTTCTGATTCAATTGGTCCAGGATAGGCGCCTCAGTTTCCAACAGTGACTGGGCCTTTTAAAAGGACATTAGGAAGATCAGTCTGCAGGCAGCCATTCTGGTCTGCTATGGCAAATGTAGTTTTGAGGAGGAAATCAAACAGACATCTAAAAGGAAGAATTAATGCCATGGAGTTCCAAACCAATTCAGAACATCACGACTTACATGTCCACATTTGAAAAGAGAAACTGTTCAAGATGGTTTTGTGAATTCCAACCCTGTTTTGAAAAATGAGTATATGGATATCACCTAAAGATCTAAGTGATATTTTATGTGATCAATAGTGGAGATCCTTGACAATTAGGACATTGCAGATCATTCTAGAGACATCCAAGAAATTGATTGGAAAAAGACAAAGCTGAGTTCAGGAAGCCAGCAAATGTTATATAAGTATCATTTATTAAGAAGTAACCAGGGAAATTGCCGAAAGATGGCAGGGTCGTTAAAATCCTCTGTTCCCTTCTAGGCACACTGACTGTAGGTTATACATGTAACACAGCAGGGAATATACAGATTGAAAATTCAAGATGGGGTGATTTCAAATGTGGTTATGCATTCATATCTATATTCATGTAGCGAAGTGTTTTAAATCAAATGACTAGAATAAGAATAGCCTTCAGGGGCTTGGAGGAATATGTAGAATCTCTTTAAAAGATGCTAAGGAAGAATTGAAGGGACCACTTGTATATGCAATAGAAAAGCATCCAGAAAGCAAATTGATGGGAAATGGCTGGCCAAGCAAATGTAATACCAGCAGACTGTGGCACATGGATACCAAGAGGAAAGAGTGCTTAAGGAAGCAGTATTCAAACAACAGGCGCAGGTGTCACAATAGATGCAGCAGAGCACCGAACACAACTCTGATCATTGTGCATCCAGGAGCAGATGCAGACACAGTAGAAGTAGGAACCAAGACAGAAAGGGCTCTTAAAGGTGCCGTGTTAGAATTTCTATCACTCATTCTGTGTCAGTGTTCAATTTCAGCAGTGGCTTGTGCACAAATAAATGTTTGCCCTTCCTGAGAGCCCAGGAAGCCAGATGAGAAACTACAGCACCCGGGGGTACAGGTGAACTGGGAACTGGCAGTGTGAAAGGTTTCACATCATCTATGTTCTCTCTACCAAACTCAGGTGTCTCAGGATGGAGGAGAAATGCTGTCCAACACCAAGAAGTAGAGAGGAAAATATGTGTTTCAGACTTTGCCTTGGACCCCCAAGTCCCAGTAAAAGCCAGACCAAGGCTCCAGGCCTCCTGAGGTGCTTAGCTTCTGTGATCACCCCAATCCCAAGCTGATCTCAGTGATGATGAGGGTGACAACAGGTCCCAGCATGGTGTGAGTTCCTTCAGGGCCAATGCAATATTGATCCAGACAATATTCTTCTTTGATGAAGAATTGAAGCCCAACTCAGGGGCTCAGGAAAAGGCTCACCTTACACCTACAAACCTAAGAAGTTAGAGGAGAAAGTCGGCCCCTTAGTACAGAAAAGAAGAAACGATGTGCCTTAAAAGGAAATAAGGCAGTTTGACACGAGTTACCTCACTGCCTACCAATTGTAGGTGGTGAGGAATAAACAGAAATACCAGTTGGGAGTAGAGAAGAGAGAGGATACTAGTTTCATTATTGCCCCTGCCCCCCTTCTAGGTAAGACTATCGGATGTAGGCTTGGGTCTAACTCCTTTTAATGCAGGCTTCATGTTCATACTTGTGGATCTAAGACACAGATTTACACTCAGGGACCGAGGACCCAAGATATTTACACCCAGGGGACAAATCAATAGACCTACCACCACCAGTGGCTACTTCATCCTGTCCAAGGACTGTGGGATGCTGTTTTCAGAATGGAAGTAACATGTGGATAGAACCCCAACAAGGAAACCAGCTACAAACTACAAACTCAGTCAAAATTTTCAAAACACAATCAGAGTCATGGAATCCAAGCAGCAGAGCATCAAACACTAAAGTGGTTAATTTAAAAACTAAAGGTATCTTAAGACAAATAATGCAAACACAAATATATTAAAGTTATGGGCTATAGCAAATGTAGTTCCAAGGTAAGCAAAAAAATAAAAAAATAAATAAAAAGTAAAAGGAGAAATATCCCAAATTAGACAACTTGATGTATCCTTCAAATAGAGAAACAGAAATATGCTCTTTCCTAAAGATAGCAAATGGCAATAAATGATAAATATCAGCGCAAATATTAATGAGATAGAGACTAAGAAATGGATGAGGCAACTCGGGGTGGGTGTGTGGCTCACACGCATAGTGCCAGCCCTCTTTATGATGAGACAGGAGCAGTTCCACAGATTCAAGGCCAGATTGGGCTATGCAGAGCTGCTGTATATAAAAAAATTCTATGAATCATAAAGTTAATAATAGTTTTAACAAAATAGAAACCAAAGTCAATAAACCGTTAGCTGTATTAGAAAAAGGAAAGGTTCACACAAATTACAAATGAAAGAGGGCACACACTACAACTGATACTACAGAACCCTGTGAGAGATGTCAGGGCAAGGGGGGATGCCTGGGTAATGATGGACTGGGCAATACAGGAAAACCAAGCAAATTTTAAAACCAAATGCAATATGGCAATCATAAAAAAGAGAAAATCTGAACAAATCAATAATCACTCCTAGCAACCACTGAAATAAGAACTAACACACATTCCTCCCTGTAAAGGCTCCATCATAAAAACCTTAAGAGTTCATTGGGCAAGGATAGCATTTTGATAAAAATGAAACCATAAATTTGTGGGCACTACAAAAAGTGGAAAATATAGGTCAATATAGTGGAGTCATCAGAATCCTAAAGAAGCTAAATGGTCACTGCTGGCAGATAGGATAACCTTCTATAGAAACAATAAATTAGTCATGAAACAACAAAACAAAAACAAAACAAAACAAACAAAACAAGAAAAAAACAAGCGAATAAAAGACTCCATGAGAAAATGAACAAATGAATTCAGTAAGCTTGTAGACCTCAAATCACTTTAAAATCTACATTTTAAATCAATATTACTATTTTTAGCAACTATTATACTAATTACTTTAGCAATAGTTACCCAAAAATATAAAGTAATATGTAAACTACACTAAGTACTAAAAGTAGTCAAACACTTAGGAATAACTTTTATCAAAAAGGCAAATATAAAATTGTGAAGCATTCATGTAAGAAATAAAATATAGGATAAAGTCAGGATAGATATATCAGTGGCTAAATGTACATAATGTTCTTGCATAGGACCTAGGTTGGTTTCACAGCACCTACATTGGAACTACCATCTTCTGGCCTCCAAGTTAATTAAAAATAAAATAAAATGTTTAAAAATAGAATCTTATAAAGATATATGGGAATATATGAAGTGCTTATGAACCAAAGGAATGACAGTATAATATTACACATCTCTCACAACCTTAAATTATACACAGACTCAATGTTATCACCATTAGAATTCCAATGTCACTTTTCCAGTAGCAGACAAAAAAACATAACATTTGTATATGCTTAAAAAAACCCCACCTAATTAATCAAATCAGTCTTGAATAAAAAGTACAGAACTGGAGGCATTACACTCTCAATATAAATTACCAAGCTATCCCAAAAGCACAGCATGGCAGTTATAACAGAAATATAGATATTGTAGAAGAGGGAACTCATAAATAAACTCACACATTATGGTTGCCTTTGACTTTCATTTATAAATAATGCTGAGATCAATGTGCAGAAGAAGAGAATTCAGCTTCATATTATACCACATACAAGCACCACTCCAAATAAGCTAACATCTAATATTATGGAAGTTCATCCATTAAACATCAGCCTTGTAGCAAGAGGAGAGGCCTTGTGATGATGACTAGATGTGACTTCCAAAGTATCAGAAACTAAAATAAGAAGAGGATTGAATGAAAGATGCTCCTGCTCAGCCAAGGGAGAAATCAACAATGTGGAGCCACAAACTAGAGAATGGAGAAAACACTGGAAAACACATGTGTGGGAAGAAGTTAATGGCCAGTGCACGTGAACAACTCAATAGACAATAACTTGATTGAAACATGAGAAAGAATGTGAGCAGGCTTCAGAAAGATCCAAGAACGACCACACATGGGTGAAAATTATTTAACATCATATGATCAGCAGTTGAATGCCAATAACCACAAGTAGAAGTTACTTCTCACGGGCTAGGGTGGTTAACAACGATGAAATATACTCATTGGCAAGGATGCGGGAAATCAGCATTTCATATATACCCTCGGTGCCAAATAAAATATATACAGCCATATGGAAGGCAGTGCAGACATTTCTGAATAAATGCCATGGGTACCAATTCTGCCCTGTCTACATATTGCTTCAGTACATAAACACTTGGTGAAGACTTAGTCATTAAGAGAGGGTTACGGTTGATATCATGTAGCTTTATGGAGCAGGAACAAAATAAACACACAGTAGCTTCCTGGAGGCAGATTTTATCAAGAATCAATGGCTGCTGTTGCCTTGGCTACTGTGATAAACAGTGGGACCTATGTGGGTGTTTGGGGTCAGAGTTGAGACCCAAGTATAGAAAAGGCAGGGCAGAACCCAGGAAACTCAGAGGCTACTCTGACACTGAAGACCTGTCATTCCTGTACCTTTTGTCAGCCCACAGTAAATATTAATGTTTTCCTTTTTTTTCCCTCAGAATGTTGGCAGACACAGAAAGCATTTGGATACACAGTATAACGATATTTGGACATAATAGATCGAAATGAGATGGCAAGAGTGGTAGACCAGGCATTCGATTGCTTCAGGGGCCTTGAATTCAGATGGGGATGAGAAGGGAAATGGAGAAAATCCTTTGAGCTTGCAAGTTAACACCTTCCAAGCCCAACGCAATCAACTTGGGACAATGCAAAAACTATTTCCTGAAGAAAAAAAATATAGTATTTTTGAATATATTAATAGATAATCTAAAATTCTTCTGCAATTCTTCATTACATTGAGAGTTTATGCAAATAACGCAAGGGAGTTTTTACTATTCCTTCTGTTGAGATTAGTGGCTATGGGACAGGGCCAGTTTTAATGAGATATTATTTTTTTTTCTTTTCCTTCAGAGAACAGCATGAGGGAGCCGCATGGAGAGATATAAAGAAAACTCTTCCCAAATCTTATGCCAAGAGCAGCCTGGACTGTTTTATTTGGCAATTTTAGCTGTGATATAAATGTTATCTTTATTGAAAAGATTAATATTTCTAAAAGTTCTAAAGATTAGATTTTGAGATTTTACTCTACCATAGCAAACTTTTTCTCTGATTCTCAAAATTATACCAACTTTCCCACTTCCCTTTCCTAGTTGTTGAATGAGCTGGATCTTTGTTTTGGTTTATCTGATTATTTCAAAGAGAATGCCACAACTGAAACTGTCAGCAAAGGAAGCAGCTATGAGAGAAACAGCAAAGAAAATCTTTGCATTTGTTACTTTGACAGAGATTAATATCCATTATATGTAAAGAACTCAAGATCTTATCTACAAAACACAAAATAAAACCAAGAAATGAGCAAATGAACTAGATTGACACTTCTCACAGGAACAACAAATGACTAAACACATGACAAAGGGTTTTACATCCTTAGTCATCAGGGAAATGCAAATCAAAGCTATATTGAGATTCTACTTCACCCAGTCATAATGATGACTATGAAGAAAATAAGTATTGGCAAGGATATGTGCAGAAAGATAAGCATAGATCAGATGTCATGTAATGCAAGTGAATGTGTATGTTATGTGGAGATGTATGTGTGTGTATGTGTGTGTGTGTGTGTGTGTGCGTGCGCGCGCGCATGTGATGTGTGTGTAGGGCATGTGCATAACCTTGAGATTATATGTACATATATTATATATATATAATATATATATTATACACACACACTCACGCGCGCGCGCGCGTGCGTGTGTGTGTGTGTGTGTGTGTGTGTGTGTGTGTGTGTGTGTACCTTCACATGTACAAAAAAGTATGGTTATCCAGCCTAAAAAAGGCCAAAATAATGTTGCTTTCAGGAATGTAGATAATACTGGAGAATATTACATTGAGTGAAATGAGCCAGACTCTGACATTTATTTCATGTTCTATGTATATGTGAAATATAGATGTTTTTAGAGGAGATATAATTCTACAAGGAAGAATACTGGAAAGCAAGAGGAAAACTAGAGAGTGAGACAAGGATGTGAAGGTCTCAGTCAATTGGATATGATTAAATGACAATATATACAGGTATAAAAATATATTAAAACAAATTGTTTATAAAATTCATATATGTTATTTGAATATTTTACTTTTGAGATTATAACATATTTACAGTTTTTCTCACTTCCCTTTCCACTCTTCCAGCCCTCACATATAAATTACCTGCTCTCCTCTAAATGTATGATAAAGGAGGAATGAGTCAGCAAACTCTGACTAGTGGCTCACAGTGGCCCACACAAGTACTACAGTAGCTTCTGTGCCTGCCCCTAAAGCCTGCCTGACACCCAGAGACAAATGATGACAGAGCACATGACCAGAACAACTAATCAGATGGTGCCAACTACATGGAGCAAGTACTCATGGGCCAATGGGGCCCAAGGGGAGGGTATAAAGTTTTGCCCAATTCTTATATTAAATGAGTATGCTTTTGCAACTTGCCCAACTCCTGAAGTCTGTGCTGTTGACTCTGTGCCTTCTCCTCCAAGGGTTTTGTTCACGATTGCAAGCAATAGTATAACCTCTTTTTTTTCACTAATTGCTATTGCATATACAACTATACTTATATATTGTTATTGCATATATGACTATACATATATATTCCAAAATATAATCTGTTCTGTCTAATAATAATATAATGTCATTTGTATGGATGTTTTCAGAACTGACCATTTGTCACTATGCAACCAATTGCCACTACCAGACAAAAATTGTCTCTTTAGAGTTGCTCGTGGTTCAAGAGATCCCCCTAAATATAAAGCCTATTGCTGTTGCCTTTGCTTATCCCCCAGAGGAGGATAGTAAATCCCTGTTGCTGAAGATGCCATGCCCTTAAGAAACAGAACCCAGAGACATCTGAGCTTCAACTGACCCGAATGCCCTCTTCCTAAGGAAAAGCTTTCGTGGTAGAAAAGGTACCATACAAGATTTCAAAGCAGTCAGGCAGCCAATAGTCCTACCTGCCTGTAAACCCTATGAACCACAACAATGCCCAGCATAGCATGATAACCCTAAGCATGCAGTACTGACAAACCTGTCATGGTGGTAACTAACAGCTCTCTAATTTGACTTAATGCCTACACAATAAGAGGAAAGCCATGCCTGGTGTTGGAAACCTACCTAACTAGTTAGTGCTGGTTCTTGGGGGAGAATTTACAACCACTAATTTATTAAGCCAGTGTAATCCCTAACAACAATCCTGAAAAGTGTCATTATACCAATAGCTAAATGTAGTTTTGACCCCTTGTATTGAAACTGTCTCTCTGCAACAGAAGGAGACCACTAGAGAAAACTACTACCAATCAAAATGCAAAGTTGTAGTCACATCTACAAAACACACACATCTAAGGCTCTGGGGATAGTGTAAAAGAGGGGCAGGTAACTGGAAGAGCTAGAGAGACAGGGAGTCAGCTGTGACACTGTGTCTTCTAGGAATGTCAAAATCTACACCCATAAAGTCAACAACCTGAGTTCTCAAACATGAGCTGAACAAGGACCACAGGGGGCATGCCAAAGTAAACAGAGAAAAGCCGATGAAGCCTCAACACTGTGGGCAACTGAGAAGAGGCAGTTGGTCTTCCCTAGGGAAGATGCTAATATTTTTAAAAAGAAGCTTCTTTCTGCAAATGCATGACCATGATACACACTCAATAACATAAAATAATTATATTTTAGGCAAATAATAGTGGTTTCTCTTCCTGATTTATTTCCTGCAAGAGCTGTGTTGCTCCATTTCTCACAAATCTATGTCATATTAAACACCATATTTCAAGCCTCCACAATATTGGTTCCTGGAAATTACATCATTTTCCTTCCTTTTCTCACTCTCTCTCTCTCTCTCTCTCTCTCTGACAAATCATTACAAAACTTCCATATGGAAAAGACATTTAATTAGAATCTGGTTATTAGTGGTTGGGAGAGAAAAAGAGCCCATGGTAGCATTATAGCTGAAATGTTTTCATTCAAAACCCTGTCTCCCTTTCTTCTTATTTATTTATTTATTTATTTATTTATTTATTTATTTATTTACAGTTCTTGGAAGCAAATGCATTCAGGCATCCTGGTTGTGTGAATGTGTGAAATACCAGGGAGGTGAAGGTGGGGACACTCCTCACAAAAGTGTGTGTCCCTTCTGATCAATCATTTGCTGATTAACCACGGGGCGGGCACTCTTCTTTGGGGGTTATGACTGCTTGTAGGCTACCCATTCTCTGCCCCAGTAGATGAACTCCCTTCCATTTCCCACATACATGCTAATTGGACTCAGTGGGCTATTTTTAAAAGGAACAGGAAGTTAAAAGATGTGTTGGGGGTAGTGGAAGTTGGAGGGAGTGGGAGTTTGATATGATTATAGTACAGTATAAGCATGCATGCAAGTTTCGAATAAGAAAGCATAAAATAGGGGAAAACTGCCTTTTATTTTTATAACTTGCAGCTCAGGGAGAACAAAGATGATGGAGATCAGGACAGTTTCTCTCTCATCCTCCCTTAACCCCTCCCTCCCTCCCTCCCTCCATCATTCACTCCCTCCACTTGACTCTCTCGCACAACCCTCTATTTCCTCATTTGTAAAATCAGACCTTGGGTGACTTCCAAGACGCCATTCCAACTCTAAAATTTTGTTTCTGTGAGAAATTGTGACTGAAAGGGAAACTCGGGAAGTTAAATAGAAATGTAAGGCATATGGTAATCAAAATCATGTCACTAAACATTAATCTTATTTTGAGAAGAAAACTAATCTTCCTGACTCATCAGAGACACATTCTTCTTTTGCGAAAACACACACAGAGAGAAGCAAAATTTGTATGTTAGATGTTTATTTTAGGTAAAGTCAGAGGGTCAGCCACAGTTCAGGTATCTGAGGATGTATGTACCCAAATGGATAAAACACTGGGAAATAGCAGAAGTGACAAAGAAAACATAGCCAGATCTTTTCACTCTTCACTGTCTCCTAAGTTCACATATAATAACCAACTCCCAACAAAATCTTAATTGTCTATGTACAATGAGCTTTATATACTTCTAATAATTGGGGCTATTTTATTAGATAAAGGAATTTTTTTTAACTCTCCATGGAATTTGTATTCTAGTTAGGGAGACAAAATCATTACAGAAATTAATGGAAAATACATATGAATTTCAATTTTAGGCAACTATATGATGCTCCAGAAACTCTTGGTGCAAGATAGTATATGGAGTTCCACGGGGTGTATCTACTGAGGAATAGGCACATACTGGAGCTGGTACGTGACACCTGTAAAGAGTACAGAAGGCAACAATACAGAAGATAGCTGAAAAGAGGAGATTTGCTAACTTGGTAGGTGACATTTTTGGCTTCCACTATATTTTATCATTGGTCTTGGGCAGAAAATGGTGGCTGTTTAAATGTGTATCTACAAGGCCATTTAAAATGTATGGCAACCAGGTGCTATGGTCCGGATGTTTGTATCCTCCAAAATTTCTTTTGCTGAAATTCATGATGGACTTAGCTTCCCTATGTAACAAGCCAGAATAAACTGCTTTCACAAGTTGTTTTTGTCGGGACTGTTCCCCACAGAAATGAGAAAGCTGACTGCTATATTCAAATACCTGGTGAGTGGCCACAGGCTCGAATGCAGAGAGAATGCTGTTCCTTTTTTTCTAATTATTTTTTAAAGATTAAAAAAAGATTTTTTTATTATTATATGTAAGTACACTGTAGCTTTCTTTGGATATACCAGAAGAAGGTGTCAGATCTTATTACATTTGGTTGTGAGTCACCAACTGATTGCTGGGATTTGAACTCAGGACCTTCAGAAGAGTAGTTAGTGCTCTTAACCACTGAGACATCTCTCTAGCCGACTCCCCCCTTTTTTTCTAATTATTATGATAAATGTATAGTGTGATAGTCCTTTTGGATCACCCACAAATGCTTTTTGATTCATTTGAATTGATGGTTCATTGATTAAGCAACCATTTGGGATATCTTACCTTGTTATATGTTATAAACTACAGCCAAAAATAAAAAAGTAGTGAAGAAGTCCATAGTTCTTAGAGACAACCTTTAAATAGTTCCCATTATGGGGTTAGCAAGGCAAGGTCATGAGACTTAGCCATGTGAGAATAAAAAAAAAAAAATCAGTGGCCAATAGACTTTCTCGGATACGCTTTAGAACAAAACGGCTCTACTAAGAGAACATAAAATACATATAAAATTATTCAAAATTAGTTCATAAGGGTCACTTTTATGACATGAACCATAGTCCAGTTTTATGACATTGGCTTTTATTAAGCACAATATAAGAAATAGCCACATGAAGAACTTTCATCTTCTATAAAATAGTTACTGCAGATTTTATTATTCTGTTCAATGTTGCCTAGGCAATAGTTAAAGTACTACTTTTCTCTTTGATAAGAGGTAGGGTGGTATGGAGCAGCGATGACACTTAGAATGGGAGAAAATACCAGACTTAATTGTGTAGGTTTAGCTCTACCTTAAAAACTATACATGCTTGATAGAGCAAATTCTGCTGGCCTCCAGGCCTTTGTTTGAAAAAAAAAAAAAAAAGAATGACAGAACACATAAGCCACAGATTAGATAATAGTCGTATTTAGTCTCTACTGTCAGTTTGATTGGATTGGAAAATATCCAAGGCATTAGTGAGGCCAAGCTTTGGGTGTATATGTGAGAGCAATCATAGAGAGGATTAACTGAGGGTACTTAGAGCTTCACTGAGTGTGTCACCTTCCCAAATGTCAAAGGAGAAAATCAGCTGAGAGTCAGCATTCACAGCATCTTATCTACCAAGACACAGCCCATCTCCTGTCATCCCAGACAAGAGATGGTCTTGATGCCACCATGACTTCACTCACAGGATACACTATGCCTCTCAAACCGTGAACCAAGTTCAACTCTTTCTCCTTTCAGTTGTTGCCTGTCAGACATTTTGTCTCAGCACCCAAGGTTAGAAAGCAAGATCATTCGAAAAATCAGAACCAAATAAAATCAACCACCAACAAAGATTAAGTATGTGCCCATTTCTTTTCTCCTCTTTATATTTGTGATTCTACTTGATGTGAGACCTTTGACATAGATACCACCTATATATTTTTCTATAAATGGATTGTGGCTCTAAAGTGATATAACTATAGTAAAAGAACATAGCTACATTGATCACAAACATAGTCATCCCCATACCTCTGGGTATATATCAGGTTCTAATTTGTGCTTTTCTGGATTCCTCTTCATCCTCTGGCATATTAGGTCTCAAATGCCGGTAAAGGCCTACATGCTAAGGGGTTGGTGCTCTTTAGATGCCTTGCCACCATTTAAGAACATCGTTTTGGGAAGGGCTTAGATCACAAAGGTATCCTCAGTTGTGGTTTGAATGAGAAGAGTAATCCACAGGTTTACATATGTTCACTCTGGGTGTACCATTGGTGTTACTGTTATGGGATGTTGTAGAAACTTTAGGAAGTTCAGTAGTGATTAAGGAAGTACAGAGAAAAACTTTGAAACTTTATAGACTCTCCCCGTTTCCTGACCCTCTGCTTCTTCTGTATGGGTAAAATTGTCACCAGTCAACTTCCAGCCTCTATAAACTGCTGTGATGCCTTCCACACAACTTCAGACTCTAACCTTTTAGAACCATAAGTGAAAATAAACTTTTTTCAATAGATTGATTTTAGTCATGATATTTTCATCAGAGCAACAACAAAGTAGCTAATACATCTATCTGCCAAAAGGATTATGGAGTGCTAGCGTGTTCCAACACTGCTTCCTGGCTAATGAGGTAAGTGATGTTGCTCCTACACACATCCCAACCTAGATGGTGCACTATGCCACAGTCCTGAACCAATGAGACTAATCAATTGTAGACTAGAATATAATCTAATATTATAAGATGGAGTATTATAAGTTAATGTTATAAGCTATTGTATTTCAGTAATGAAGACAATATTAGATTGCTGCCAGACACCTTGCTTTCAGGTGTTAACCATAAACAACACTTTAACTTTCAAATCTCTATTTCTGGGCCAAACTCTGTACTTTTATTGGAAATGCCAACTACACATAGAGATTTGAATCCAACAGAAAACTTAAATAAATTCATGATTCTCTTCATCAAAGAGGCCTGCCTGTCTTTCCATCCTCCTGTTTGAATGAGTGGCCACTGTTGGGTTCCATATGCTAATGTCAACACATTGAAGCCAGTATGAACTACAGAGACTGTGTCAGCACATGAAACAGGTGCCCAAGACCAATCCATACAGAATCCTAGCATGGAGAAGAAGACAAAGGCTCTATGTCACTCCACTAAACAAGAACCTATTTGTAATTGTTCCTGAGTAAGAGGCAGAAAGTGAGTTTTCTCTAATGGACCATCAACAAAAATCCAGGACAGCAGCTGGTCAAAACAAAACAGACTCCATGTTTTCTGTGTGCATTTGGTTCTTCTTGGTCTGTTTTATTAGGTTTATTGTTGTTTTGTTTTGTTTTTGGTTTGGTTTGGTTTGGCTTGGCTTGGTTTTGCCTTTTGCTTGCCTGCTATGAATTTCAGTTTGGTTTGCTGCTGTTTTGATTTTTGATATTTCATGTTTGTTTGTTTGTTTGTTTGATTGTTTGTTTTTGAGAGAGAGAGAGAGAACATAAAGTTAGGTAAAGACGATCTAGGAGGAATTGAAAGAGGTGAAAATTATTATCAAAATGAAGAAATAAAGCTATTTATTTATTCATTATATATTAAATCCATTTGTTTATACATAAAAAAGGAGAAAAACTTAGAAGCCAGCTTCCCTCTTGCTGATTTGTGAATATCCAACATTTGTGTAAGGCAACATTGCTTGACAATTGTGCTTCAAAGTAGTTCCAGCATGCAGTGCCTTTCTCCTCCCTGTAATCATTCAACAGTCTAACTTGATTGCCATAGCAGCCTTGAGTCTGGCCTTTTCCTGGAGTCATCCATGCTATAGAAATTTACTCCTGCTTGACAATGCTGTCAGTTCACTAAATAAGCACCAACGAAGTTACTCACTTGCTCCAACATGTCGAGGTCTCTCCCTTTCATACAGAGTAAAAGATAAAGTTTTAACAATGGCCTACAAAGCTCCAAAGGGTGCCTCCTGTTTGAACTCATCATTCTTTTTGCTCCCCTTTGTTTCTTCTATGTCAATAATTCTAGCTACTCCTTTTCTTTTTTTTCCCCTTTTTTATTAGATATTTTCTTTATTTACATTTCAAATGCTAACCTGAAAGTACTCTATACCCTCCCCCCGCCCTACTCCCCTTCCCACCCACTCCCACTTCTTGGCCCTGGCATTCCTCTGTACTGGGGCATACAAAGTTTGCAAGACCAAGGGCCTCTCTTCCCAATGATGGCCGACTAGGCCATCTTCTGCTACACATGCTGCTAGAGACATGAGCTCTGGGGGTACTGGTTAGTTCATATTGTTGTTCCTCCTATAGGGTTGCAGACCCCTTCAGCTCCTTGGGTACTTTCTCTAGCTCCTCCATTGGGGGCCCTGTGTTCCATCCTATAGATGACTGTGAGCATCCACTTCTGTATTTCCCAGGCACTGGCATAGCCTCACTCAAGACAGCTATATCAGGGTCCTTTCAGCAAAATCTTGCTGGCATATGCAATATCGTATGGGTTTGGTGACTGATTATGGTATGGATCCCTGGGTGGGGTAGTCTCTGGATGGCATATGCATGGCATATGCACTTACTGTTCTTTCTAACCAGGAAGTGTTTTCCTCAAGTAACTACAATTATGATTGTTTAACCCTTTCAGCTCTGTAATCAAACATTACTAGCCTTATTTGAACTTCAAATCAATGTTCAAGTCAAACCTGTTCTTTTCTTTCTGCAAAGCATTTATCAGTATAGTGTACTCATTTGTTAGTTCACTGTCTACTGCACATTAAGATGCAAGTCCTGGGCCAGGGAAACTACTCAGTGGGTAAGGACACTCGTTACCAACAGTATCCACTTGAGTTCAATACCTGGGGCCATTACAATGGAAAGAAGAAGAGAAAAATACCAGGTTCTGAAAATTGCTCCATTTCCACATATATATTCCCACACATTTAATTCATGCTTCCAAGGTTTGGTACAACCAATACTTTTAGTAGATTCAGGAATTCCTAGGTTATTTTCATTAGAATTTGGTAAATATTCTGCATGGTGCTTCCTTTACCTTAAGACAATAAATTATTTATACACAAACTAAATCATTATAGGTCTGTACATATATGTATAATTTCTGATATTCAATAGCTGGAGCAGCCTAGATAGAACATTATCATTTTAAATTCTAACAATTTAAGAGTTTAATGACATTTATATTTTTTAATCCTCCTAAAACGTTTATATCATCACTTAAAAATAATTCCATAACACAGAGCTGAGCCTGCATGGATAATGATATCTCATCATGTCTGAGGTTTTGATAAGTACACCAGAATGAAATCTATATACACACTGATGGCCACTGCCGGAGAGGTAAACTTTTATTACCTGAAGGGCAAGTATTGATGCAACCTTTATCACCAAGAGATTAGCATAATGTCACTGAGAGTTTGCCAGAAAGGTAAATGTTCTCTAAGATGCCAACAGAAAAGGGAAAGATTTAACTGCCACAGCATGTCTTCTATTTCTTAGTGAAATGTTAAGCAGTTGAATCAACATTTAGGAGAGTTACATCAATTCAGGAATTAATTTGTGAAAAATTCACACAGCTTCAAAAATCTAGTCTAAGAAAAAAAAATAGCACTGTGCCTGACACCTATATGCATCATTAAGCTACTCTATCCCTGTTTTTGAGTGAGTTGGGGGGGGGGGTGCTATGACAGCAAATCACAGACAGAGGACCAGAAGACTATGATCACACTGTTACACATCTGCCTCTTCCTAGCTTCTGTAACCTTCCAAAAGCCTCTATCAGAGCATACAAAGTGAAGAATCCAAACCTCTGCTTTCCTTCTGTCATGCCAATCTGCCTGCCTCTGCTGCCACCAGTTTATCTTATAGTAATGTCAGTCATGATAGATTAGGGTTCTACTGCTTTCTTTAGACACATCCCTCCCCCATCCCCCCCCACACAAACAATGATGTACTTGGAGCTTTCAGAATGCTTTTTGTGAGGCATATTTCAATCCAGAACACATGCCTATCAACAGCATTTGTCAGCCTATTACTACCTACTCCTTGAAACAATCTGACTTGGTTACTTTTTCTGCCTCCTATGTAACTAGCTCCTCAGTAGTCTCCCTTGTAGGTTTCAGCTATTCCCAACTTGTAAACAATGGAAAGTCTTCATATTCATCTTCAGATCACTTTCAACCTTAGTTGACATATATGCCCTAGAAGAACTCACAGATCTTTACGGCTTTGTCTTTATTAGAGACCTTTACCTTAATAAATGATTGGAATATGATATATATATGGGAGAGAATTTTACTTGTAAATATTTCCATTTGAATGAATACTTCAAAATCAGCAGACTCCAGCCCAAATTCTATGAAAGCAAATGATAACCTTCCATATCAAAAAAATGGCTACTTTATTTTTCCAGTTATATTCTTCTCTCCTCCTCTTCCTCTTCCTCTTCCTCTTCTTCCTCCTCCTCTTCCTCCTCCTCCTTCTCCCATTCCTACTCCCCCTTTCTCTCTTATTACTTATATTATAAGGTCCATCAGAGAATATTTCTAGCTCATAAATTCTCACCTCTTCCATTGCTACCATAATTATAGTCTTATGTCTCTCACCAATTACCACAGTAGTTTCCTATTTGTATTTCCAATGTATCTATGCTTATTTATATTAAATGGTCCTCAACAAAGTAGCAAGAATGCTTCTAGTGAAAGGCAAGGTGATGCTGATTCTCAGTCCAATGCCCTGTAAAGACTTCTTTCTTTCTGAGTAGTTGACCTTGTCCTTATAGAGATGCAGACTCCTCCTCTCTTTCGTCAGGCCCATCAATCCCCAAACATACAGCTTCCCTCACATGCCTCTTCCATGTCAGAACATACTGTTCCCACTCTGTAACACTCCATGGTTCAAGTCTTCTCCAGACACATCCAGAGTTCTCTCCTGTCTCCTCTGAAATGAGTATGGCTCCAATAACTCTCATTTTAAAACCATTCACCACTATACATCTCACAACTACATCTAACTAGTTCTATTCAACACCCTGTTATATTGTTTTTCTTGCTCTTTCTATTGGGAAACATGTTTTGAGGAAACAGAGGTTTTGTGCCTGATGTTTTGTTCTGCTAGTGCTGAAAGAAGGAGTCAGTTAATCAATTTATAGGAAAAGAATTGTCAAAAACTTAGGTTTCGATTCTATTTACCACATTCAAAATTTTAGGATTAGTTAATGTACAAATAGTGAAAAATGAACAAAAGTATGCCCTCTTAAAATCCAAAAAGCTATAATACTTAAGAAAACTTTAGAAAACATTAAAAATAGTTATATTATGTAAACTACATTTTTATTTTAATTTCTACTAGAAAGATTCCTTTCTAGTTGAAGTAATATTCTTGTTAGCTACATTTTATTTCTTTTATGTCACTTTAAGTAGTAAGATTCCTTAATCTTTTGTACTTTTTAATATAACTTAGAGTCCATATAGTCATTCTGATGCACAAATTCACCCTATACTTCTGCCATATGTAAATGCCTTTGCTACCAATTTTATACTGCATATTAAAATTTTATCATATACAAAAGGTTAATCTTTTATACAAAAGGTTAATTTTTATTCTCTGTCCTATTGAATACTTATCAGAAGTTTAATCTCTCCTAGACACTTCTCTTTGAATATTTATAGCAAAGGCCCTGAATAATATAATGAAACCCTCTGATACTCTTGGCCTGTCACATGTCAAATGGATTTCTTAAAAATGTCAATCAGATTTACAGCATTAGCCTAGCCACATCATTTGAGTACATGTTGAGGACCCTAACTTTACCAAAGGAATAATCTTAGGAAGTGCTTGGGATATACTCATGATTAGCCATAGCTGTGAGGAGGGGATCATCTCTTGGCCTCTGATGCACCTGGGTAGCAAGATACAACAAGAATGGGAGCTGGGAGCTTCGCTGGGCCCTTTGGGAAACCAGAGTTGTTTTCCCAACAGGTCATCTTTGGTTCCATGGCTACGACAGGTCTGACATCAGGGACATGACTCTGCACTGAGAACACTCATCTGTGTTTGTCTCTCTCTCTCCCACCCTCCTGGCAGGGAGCAAGGCAAAGCCATCACCGCAGATGATGCTATTGCCAAGAAGAATAACCCCATGGAAAAATCCATGTTCCCCTTTGAAAATGTCTCTTTGAATTTACAGGGCTCATTGACATTGAAATTCAATTTTATTATTTTAACAATACAACCAGGTTTTCCTAATAGATACTATGACCACATATCTTAGTCCCTCAAAAAGAGTGGAAAAATTGTGACTCAAGACCTCCTATAAACTTGGTTATGACTAGGCATTTCTATATTTTAAGGATCTTAACAGTGATCTCAACTACCACAAGGAAGAAAAATTGTACGAAAAAATATTGGCTGGGCTAGTTCTTGAGGGTCAGAGAGGTTAAGCAGCTTTAACCTAGGTCACACTGGCAACAGAATTTTTCAAATGCTCAAATGCACACACACACACATACACACACACACACACACACACACACACACACACACTATATATATATATATATATATATATATATATATATATATTTACATTACAAATACTTTGTACATAGATTTCAGCTAAGTAAATATCTGAGAATCTATGGCCAAACATAAGCTTGACACATTCTTATAAACAGTCTATTTTCCTTGATTCAATCACTTTTATGTCATCACAGGCTAGGACAATTTAAAGGCGGGATGCTCTAAAATTATGGATGATGCCCTACTATGACGGGGTGGTGGTGGTAGAGATTTGTGAACAATGTCTTTATATAAAACAATTCCTGAACAATGTTTTTATGCAAAACAATACCTGAACAATGAATTTATACAAAACAATTCATGAGCAATGTCTTTATACAAGAGGGTTCCTGACTGATGTCTTTATATAGAAGTTCTTTCTACATTTTATCATAATAAAATGGATTCATGAAGTATCCTTCTCTACCTTCTATACTCAAACTACTCTCTGAGGTTTAATTTTCTAAAAGATAATGGGTTTTGTCATGAATGACAAGTCAAGGGCCAGGTCTGCTGGCTTCTGACTTATAAATCCTCTGAGAATTGCTGAGCTGATGGGAAAGGCAGGACAATGGGACCATAAACTTCTTGATACAAATTATTGCATGGGAGTTTTCTTGAACTTGGAAATAGGAATTCAAGTAACTGCTGGTAACAATCAGAGTACAAACAGAATTTTGACCAGAGCAGTTAAGAAAAGCCAGATATACCAGGATTGCTAAGTCTTTTCTTTAAACATACTTTAAACATTTTGTGGGATTATACTATCCAAAAGTCTCTTAACTTGCTCCTGATTGCTGTGGTAAAATACTTTAAAATTTCATAAGACAGGCCTACGAGGCTGCATTTTTTTTTCCTCAAACAAGGTCTTAGAGAACAAACCAGTAAACTTTGAGCATGCATTGCCCTTTCCAGTTCAATTTTATAATCATCATCACCATCAACAACAGAAACAACAAATAAATAAACCCAGTCAAGTCAACAAGGTAGGCCAAAGTTCATAGCATCACCCTACTTTTTCTGGTACCAATTTATGTTCTCATTGCTTTTCTGTTGCAAAATGCTGTAATAAAACATTCAACCAAAGTAATTCAGAGAAGAAAGGGTTCATTTATATTATATTTTCAGGTTGAGACAATTCAGGACAGGAAATCGAAGGCAAAAACCTAGAGGCAGGAACCATGCAGGAACACTATATTTGGATCTCTCATGGGTTTGCTCCAGGATCATTTTGTTGAACATTTTTATATAGTCTAGGATCACCTGCCTACTGGTGGCACCACCCACAGTGGGCTAGGCTTTCTCACATCAGTCATCAATCAAGACAGTCTCTGACAGATATGGTCATGGACAAATCTGTTCGGAGTCACTCCTTTGACCAGGTCTTCCTTCAAAGACTCTAAGCTTTGTCAACTTGACAAACAATGCTGACTAGTATAATCTCTCAATCTGTCTTCTTTATACTCAATTCATTTTCTATTGTCACATATCCCAAAGCTTCAAGAATGCTAAGGCTGCTCCATCATCACGCCAATTTATGTTTCAGAATCTTCTACCACATTCCCCACCACAGGATCAAGGAAGTGTGTCCATCGAGAAGCAAAGAAAACTATTACTAATGAAGCGATCATTTCTATCTTTGGAGAGTTTGAATTAAATAATTCATATTTAGCTAAGATATATTTCATTGAGCAACTGCTCAATAATTAAATCCCTTCTGACATATAATAGCTTCTCACTTTTTTTTGATGATTATCGTACGGACCTTTTAGTTTCATTGTTCACTGGGATTACCATCCCCTGACTATAACAATTCTTCATGTCAAGCCACCCTAATTGCTCTCTTCTGAATGCCATCCAGTTTTGAAATATGACTTCTGTGGCATTCAGAACTGAACACATTACATGAAATACTGCTAAGAAAGGTAGACTATCCTTTCCCTCATTTGAGAATATTTTTCCATTAATAAATTGCATGAATTTTCAGTGAGAGTGAGATCACCCCCAAGTGGTCGTATAATGGTTTGGGCATGAAAATCTTGCTTTTTTGATACTATGATGCTCAGACATGCATAAAAATATTAATAGATTTACTATGTACTTAATAAATCTATGTGGTCTTAAGTTTCCATTAGGAAAAGAAGAGGTTTTTCAAAAGACTCTTTAAGGGGATAAAAATAGAAAGACGAGTAAAGAGCAGTGGAGTATTTTTTTTTTCTTTCCTCTCTTTATTAGATATTTTCTTCATTTACATTTCACATGTTATCCAGAAATTTTCCCTTACCCTCCCGCGTCCCCGCCCTGCTCCCCTACCCACCCCCTCCCACGTATTGGCCCTGGCATTCCCCTGTTCTGGGGCATATAGAGTCTGTATGACCAAGGGGCCTCTCCTCCCAATGATGGCCA
>LR751252.1:126005-195497 GCA_902729485.2 Mus minutoides
TCTAAATTTTTCCTCTATAACTGCTTCTAGATGTTTAACTGTGCTTTCCTGCATTTCCTTCTTATATTCCTCCATCATCATCATGACGAGTGATTTTATATCCATGTCCTGTTTTTCTGGTGTGCTGTTGTATCTAGGACTTGATGGGGTGGGTGAGTTTGGATCTGGTGATGCCAAGTACCCTTGGATTCTGTTGCTTTTGTTCTTACGCTTACCTCCTGCCATCTCTGCCCAAGGAGACCTGTTGTTGGTGCAGACCAGAAGGGAGCGTCTGTCTTGTCCTGGGCCTTTCTCAATCTCCTGCTGTTGTCTCAGGTCGCTTGAGATTGGGCTGGAACATATGCTGAGTTCAGCTGCTCACCAGTGGTCCTTAGATTGTTAGGAGAGTCTTGCTGGAAACCTGGGTGGGTGCACGGTACCCAGGCCTTGCACCCTGCGCAGTGGTCCGGAGATCGCTGGTAGAGCTGGAAACCTAGGTGGGTGCGTGGTACTGGAGCTGAGTGGTGTGGGCCTGAAGAGAAGGGGTCCGCTCTCCGCCCTCCACCTGTCTATCTCCCGCTGCAGACTCAAGTCCCACGAGTTTGGACAGTGGTCTGGAGATCGCAGTGGTCCGGAGATCGCTGGGAGAGCTGGAAACCTGGGTGGGTGCACGGCCCCCAGGCCTTGCGCCCTGCGCTGGAGCGGAGCAGTGTGGGCCGGAAGGGAAGGAGTCTGCTCTCCGCCCTCCGCCTGTCTATCTCCCTCTGCAGACTCAAGTCCCAGGAGTTTGGACTGGAGCAGATGTGTGTTCCTCTTACCGGTGGTCCGGTGGTCCGGATTGCTGGGAGAGCTGAGCAGTGGAGTATTTTAAACCACATGGACTGACTAGCTCTTTCAACAACCACACTATAAGGCTAATTCCAGTTGTGAACATAGTCAAACAACATGCTGAGAGATATTTCCATTACTTTGAAGTGCAAGACGTCTGGTGACTCTTTCACTTTATAGAGAGTGGTAATTGTTTTTTAAGTGATGCCACTGGTAGTCATCACCACAAGGTCACATTGTAATTTATTCCTGGTAAAACTGTCTGTGTTAAGTTTTCTGCCTATTTAGATATTTTGAAATGTAGTTATTTATTATCTTTGAGAGGGAAAAATATTGCCTCTTACTCTCTACGTTGATCGGGTCAGTGTTCAGGAACCCCGTTACTGAGAACAGGACAGACAACAAGGTCTTGCACACATTTTCACTGGTTTGAGCTAACACATTAATCACTATCATCTGGTGAGTTATAGTATACACTAGAGTGATAAGACATGTCACACATTCCCATATATTCCATAGCTGCCAATTGTGTTCCTATGACCCTGATGTAGGTGTCCTGGCTGTTTCACATTTTTCAGTTCCCTTGTAACCCAAACAAACAGAGAAGGCAAATGTAGTCACTTGCTTTTCTTTAATAACTCTGTCCTGGCTCACCCCGATTAGTTCTCCAGTTCTTCTATACTTAAAAGGTCTCCTCTATTAGGCAAAAAAAAACCCTGTAAATTTATCTTTCTCCAGTACAGCTTAAATGTTGTATTGATTGTATGTCTTCTTATAATCTATCAACCAATGGTTACATTTGTGTGGCTTTTTCTGTGGTTGTTTGTCTTTATGGATATGACTTACCTTTCAGAAAGGGTTATATACTCCTATGAATGAGTCAATATATAAACTCCCTCCAGTATCCCATCAAAACTTCATAGAAGATAACTATATTGTTTGATTGATGATGGATAAGATTATGTGATTTCTACTTACTGTTAAATCAGATCAACAGTAGGAGCAAACAGTGTTTCAGATTATTTTAAATGTTTTCTCGAGTAAAGGAAGGAGCAAGAGCCTCTTCAGAACTCTTGACTTAACCAATTTTGCACTAAGAAGAAAGGTTTGTCACTAAGTAGTTGGAAAACTGGGGACAGATGGTGGGAAAAGGAACTATATAGTGAAATATACTAGCAACTAGAAAAGCTCAGGATCATTGCAATCACAGGACTGAATTGTAATGTTTCCTTCACAAATAGGAACCATCCAAGAACAGGCATCTGTGCTGGAATGGTTCAGTGGTTAAGAGCTCTTGTTCTTGCATAGGTCTTGAGTTTGGTTTCCAGCACATACAATGGGTTACCTCACAACCACCTGTAACTCCAGCTTCAAGGAATCAGATGCCCTCACCTAGATTCCACAGACACTCACACATAAATACACAGACACACCAATGAAAAAAAAAACCCTAAGGTTCCCCCTAAATTTTTAATAATGTATATCACATATCTTTTTATATGTATACACTTATATTTTCTTATGTATAGATATTCTAAGATATTTATATCAAATATATATTATGCTCATATCAAGTTACACACAACTCTGAATGGGTATTACCAATTCCTATTGCCCTTATTTTATAGGTAAGTCTTGAATAGATTTTGCCACTTTCCCAGAGCAGAACTAAAATGGATCCCAGCCAGGTTCAGTATAGCACAGTGTCCCCTATCTAATGACCATGGAAATTATTACAGAAAAAGAAAAAAAACAGGATTACAAACCAATGTTTAAAATGGCAGTGTTCCTCATTTATTTTTTAAATGATAAGCCATTTGCAGTCACACCAAGATGTGATCCTAAGTCATTTTTTGCAGACTAAAATTTTTAAAAGTATATGTATAATTTATTTAAATTACTACATAGCTCTGTGCATGATGTTCTCAAATTATACATTTTGACTACATTAAATACACATTGCTCAGGTAAAGGCGGGCTTACAGAAGAATGATCTAAATAAACCATTTGTTTACTGTTTGGTGGTCGAATACTTATATACCTTGGAGATTACAAATATATTTTGGATGTATGTGCCTAGTTCTTATAATTGTATAATACAGCTAATTTTTTGAAGGCTATATTAGAAATTCTGAAAGACAAGGAATGAGGAGCAAGTGGTTTCTAGATGGAAAGTGTACATGGACAAGGGCACAGCCATGTAAGGACCTTGCAACTTCAGTTGCATGGTTGCATGGACATGTCAAAACCTTCCACAGGTTAGGACCAGAGAAAAGCAAAGACTTTCCTCCTGGTCCAAGTGCAAACATTGACAGTATGTGTAGAGAGCCACACCCGAGCTGGTTCTGCCGCCATTTCAAGATGGCGCCCATATCCTGTCACCACCCCCAGCCTGGGACAAGCAAACAAGTTCAGTTCGCATGCGCTTGTGACAAAGCCACGTAAGTCACCGCCCATCCCGGGGTGTAACTTGAGGTAATGGGCAGTCAGCCAATCCTGACGACACACGTCTCACTGAGGTGTATTTAAGTGGGACCCATCTTGAGCTCGCTCTCTTCCTCCGCATGATGTAATAAAAGATGCTTGCAGAAGGATTCTGGTGTCCACGTCCGTTCTTGCCAGCGAAGCGGTAACGTGGGCATTTATAAGTATTTGCAGAAAACTTCCATGGGAACTTTCTCCCCCCAGATGTTCACAGCCTGCACATTGATCCCTGCAGATCCTGAACCTATCAGATTAGCAAGACCTGCCTCTTTGCTCAACTGTATATAATAACCATGTTGCCTTGTTTATCTTCTTACAATAACCCTAACCCCACCTACCTGTTCAACTGTATAATAAACATACCCAGCTTCCAGTTCCTGGCATCTCTGCATCAGAGTGCCTAGCCCACCTGATCCCAGAGTTCCTGTGTCCATTTTATTGTTATTTCTTTACGCCCTTGCCATGGAAATCATGTTAGTCTGTTGAGCAGGTTAGGCCATGAGAACAAAGAGAACCTCAATTATTTTTATGACATTTTCTTTCTCAACCTACTTGGTGCTACCATGGCTGCACGGTAAGCTTTTTATGTAGCTAAAATATGGCATAATGACGTATTGCAGTGGATCATTAGTAGTGCATATGATCTTCAAAGCAATTTAATCTAAGATAAAAAAATATAGCAATTTAAAGTACGGAGCCTTTCATTCAATGCCATTGTTTACCCAAAATACCTTTCCTCCCTTAACTGTTTTCAGCAAAATCTAAGCACATTGATGAAATGAAGGAGCACTCATCTTCGATAAAAAGGTTAGTAAGTGGCACCCACATTAGGCTCTCCCACCAAAGCATAGTTAATAATGCTTACTATCCATCAGTCTTACATTCTTTGAATATTCATATTTTTATTGTATTAACTGTGAGTGTACCTGAGTGCACATATGTATACCATATTCTCTCCGGTTCCCTCAGAGCCCAGAAGAGAGCATGGGATTCCCTAGGACTGAAGTCACACATGACAGTGAGCTGTTCCATATGGGTACTGAGATGCAAGCCTGGTCTTATGGAAGAAACACAAGAGCTCCTATCCACTGAGCCATCTCTCCAACACCCCTAGAATGCCAAACTTCCTACTATGTCTGCAACATAGTAAGAGTTGATAGGGGAATGGAGGAAGAAAGAAATAACATCAAAAACAAATCTTGAGATTTCTTAGAAGCAAATACAAGGCAGGTCCAATATTAAAACTTGAAGACCATTTAGAGAAATATTTGAGCACACAACACAGAGCCCTGTTACATTTTTGGATTTATATAGCAATGTTTAGAGGTGATTGCATCCTGGGAGCTCTCCCTTAAGGGAGAAAGTCATCCCTTTGAGATGAATAACTTCATTCATGGATTTTTTAAATGATTTATTTATGCATTATATGATGCCCAGGATAGGGCATCAGACAAAAGGATGAGCCAAACAATGATTGCTGCATCCGGGGACCCATCCCATAATCAGTCATCAAACGCAGACAATATTGCATACACCAGCAAGATTTTGCTGAAAGGGCCTTGATATAGCTGTATCATTCATGGATTTGTAGCTGAATATACTTCTGGATGATACTGGAAACTGAAGGGGTTAGGACCCAAAACAGGGAAGCAAGCCTAGCAGGACTGGAGAAATGGGTTCTCGAATACTTCTCTCCCTCCTTCCCACATTCTTTGTCATCCCTGTTCAGGAAGCAGAGGCCTTCCTTGGGGTCAGGCTTCTACCAACACAGTAAGTATGCATTGCCTGGGGCCCCAGAGCTGGAAGCAGCAGGCTATACAAGGAATCTTTGGGAGTCGAAGTTAATTTCCCGAGGTTCTTTTGGATTTGTTTTTGTTTGTTTGTTCGTTTTTTTGTTTGTTACACGTCAACAACAAGCAAACAAACATAAAACCTTTTAATCTAACCTTTTTTTTATGGTTTTAGAGCTTTATTGTAGAAAGGCAGGGGTAAAAAGATATGGTAATAAGAGAGAGTCTAGTCATGGCCACATTGAGGGGTGGGGAAGGGAGAGAGAGAAGGAGGGCTAGAGAGTAAGGAAGGTGAGAGCTTAAGGAGTAATGTAAACTTTTAAAAAAGAATTTCTCTTCATGATTCCAGGGAAGTTTCAAAATATCTGAGACTAGAGTGCCCACTATTGTGGGGATGTTGTTTTTGTTGTTGTTGTTGTTGTTGTTGTTGTTGTTGTTTTTGTTGTTGTTGTTGTTACTGCTCTGACAAATTGGCATATATCTGTCAGTGTGAAATGATACAAGTTCATTATCCCTCCTTCCCACCTTCCTACATGCCAGCAGTAGGAGTGGGTCCAGTTTATTCTTTGGTTCTGACACTTAAAAGTCCAAATCAGATGGAGGATAACCTAGCTTTTATGTAGAGTTTGATGAAGAGAATCTATATCCATATTCTCTGGGTACTTGACTGAATTCAATCCCCTGCTGCTACAGGAAGGCAAACCCTCTGTCCAGGCAGGAGTCATTCTGAGTTTCCCAAGCCACCTCCATTCCCTGACTCTGAAGTCCTTTCTCCAACAACACTTCCTAGCCCAGTGACTCCTTCTGATCTTCCCTGTGCTCCATCTCCTCTATGCTTCTCAATGGCTAATTCTGTTCTGGTTCTCCATATCCGTATATGAGGGATTAGACTGTAATCTGGGCAATCCAGACTAATTTACCTTTGAAAGTTCTTTCAAAGAACTACAATAGTATTTGATTGTGAGAAAGGATGGAACTCTTGAAGAAACATTTGAATCTTGCCTAGCCCAGAGTATGCTCGCAAATCTCGAATGACAGGTGACAGATGTCCTCAGAAGAATGCTAATCTATTAGAAGTGCTCATACTCTGCCTCCAGGAAATATCTCATTTATTAAAAACACAAACACAGGCATTCAGAACTTGGACTGTTTCCTTTCAATGATCTGACAATTATGAAATTCTGTCTTCTCTTGTACTTTTACAATTTACACAACATTTTTTTATAAATTTCTCTAAATGAACTATTTCTAGCATCACTTGATTAATTGAGGAGCTAACTTTGTGACCAATGAGAAATTTCTGTAAGGAATTTCAGCAGAGCTGGCTTTTATTTGGTTGTCTTAGATGTTTAAATAGGTCATAGATTTCTTGGGAGAAGCTATTTGTGCAAGAGAAAAAGGATCTTCGTTGATTACAATTAAAGATGTCTTTTTTTCCCAAGGAGCAATTATCAATACAAGTTAAGTACCAAATTGCAAACTCAATTATTCTTAAGTATTTACTAGAGAAACATTAGTTTAAGTATAATCCTTCTGGAAATTAACCACGTAAGAAACACTATAAAAACATGAATCCCATTAGTATGGTTAAAATAGAGGTAGTAGTAAGATCGCAATAACTTTGTGATCTGAATAAGCCTTGTATAATTACCGAAAGCCATTTATTGAAATCTTCCTTTTAATATCTGAATTTGAGTAGATCAGGTTATCCATTTTATGATTGATTAGTATCCAAGAAAGAAAAAATATCAGTTTCACTTTTTTTTAAAAAGTACCTATGAAAGATACTCAACTAAATTTAAAAAGAAATCTAACATTTCAAATTCTTGCCTTGATTTAACAGACCATGGAATCAAAGCATCTTTAAACAAGAAAATAATCATTTTAAAAAATAAGTTTGAATTCTCTCTCCAATTTTTGTTGTGTTAAAGTATAATTAAGAGTAATGCTTAGACTGTTAGTACAGCTCCACCCAAAACTAACATCCCTAGAATAAGAGTTGATAGGGGCTTTTCATTATTGTGTCTGTTATTTTGGCAACCAGAGCTGACTGGGGACATAGCACTCTGATGTTCAGCTCCTGAAATTTCAGTCGGCTTCTGTCACTAGAGACATGAAAGTTCAGAGACAAATTACCCAGTCCACCTCATTTCTCGCTTTTTACCTGTTCAGTGGGTCAATAACAATATCCATTCAGAGCACAAGTGAGACGCCTTCCCCTACCATTGCACCTTTCCATGAGTTACAGTTGAGAGAGCTGGCCCCAGGGTCATGAAGTGGGAGAGCCGGTGCTGCCCTTCCCTGGCTACAGGAGTCCCTGCACTTTGCCTGGGCATCACAGTAGAGCTGTCCCTTGGTGGCAGGGCCTTGGGTGAGCCGGTCACAAGGGCATAATCCTGGGAGAGCTAGTCCCTCAACGTCTATGCAAGTAAATTGTCATGGACAAGGGAGAGATGCTTCTTGTCCATTGCCACCTATGAGGGGGAGGAGAAGGCTAGCCACAGAGTCATGAGTAGGAGAGCTGTCCCGGCACCTCGCCTACTACAGCACTCAGGGAATTAGGCCTTATACCTTGCCTGGGAAGCACAGTAGAGCTGATCTTGTTGGCACGGGCAAAGGTGAGCTACTGCCCAACAGTGGGAGAGTGGGCACTGTCCCTTGCCGGCTATGACATCAGATGAGCTAGGCAAGGTAGTGCTTGAGAGCTGGCTCTACTGGTATGAATATGAGAGAGCTGACAGTAGGACCAGTTCAGGTACCTCTGAGGTCTAGATCCAGTGCTTTACACTGAACCATCCTAGTATCTACCCCATCCCATTGATGACCTGCTGGAACACATGAAGGGGCCAGTCCTAGAGAGCCAAAGCTATAGGATATCAATGACACAGGGCAACAACAGAATATCCTAGAAGAGTCCCAGTATTGATAGTGTAGCAGAAGCCAGAGGGCTTGAGCAAGACCAATGACTCATTGCAATGAATATTTGCAAACAAAGAAGTGTGGACAAAAGGCTATATTGTGGGACACAGTATGACAAACTACAGCTTCTGCAAGATTTTTTTTTTTTGGCTGGGGCGGGAGATTGCAGAAGAAGAGAGTATATACAATGAAGAGGGGAGAGGAGTGGGACCCAGGTGCATGATGTGAAATTCACAAGGAACCAAATGAAAGTAAAAGAAAAGAATAGAATATAGATGGTTCACCCCTCCTAGAACTGCTGAAAGATTGAAATAAGTTATATAATCAAGTACAAGCACAATTATGGTAGTACTAGATGATTATCACCTAAAATGGACTCAGTAAATGTTAGCAATTATTCTCTTCATTATACTTCTTTTTCTTCTCTTTTCTCTTTCTCTTCTTCCTTGTTCTCCTAATATATCTATGTTGCCAAAGACAAGCCATGTAACTTCTATGCTGGCTATTTATCCAATGATTACCATGAACTCTGATCTTGTCCTTATAGGTTTTCCTCCTACAAAGGCAGAGATTATAGACGTGCATGACCACACCTGATTCCGGTGATTGTTCTTATGACATCCAATGATAGGATGCAGAATGTACCAACAAAGACCCACACTCTTTAAGTGCTTAGATTTCCAAATGTAAAATGAACAGTTTTGACCTTTGACCTGGAGTCAACCTAGCTGATTAACAACAAGCATGGGGGAAGAGTTGAGAAATGCCCAGCAGCCAGTTCTCTATGTCTGCTAGCCAAACAGATTTCAGGAAAGGCATTATCTGTGTTATAGCCCTATCCTGGTCTTAGGTTCCATAGCCTTTCAGTTCTAAATCTTTAGCCTGAAGCCATTCTCTCCCTCTTTTTTATTCTTACTTTGAATTAGTTAAGAAACCTGCCTTCCTACCTTCCTATTGAAGTAGTACAAATTAAGGGGAAATGTTGAAAATTAAATCATGACTTTTAGAAGCTGAGAGGTCATGGGAGCATTTTTAATATATAGGAAAACTTTCTAAGTCTTTTTAAAAAAATATTTTGTAAATCATACTTTTATTAAGATAGGAAGATTCAAAATAAAACTGTGGAGCAAGCACATGGCACTCTCAGCTATTGAAAGGTATGAAGGAGAGTGAACATAGTTATCTTTCTTACACAGACATAATCATGATCCATCATTTCTCACATTCCATACCTACAATTACTATAGTAATTTCAATTTATGATAAAGAATGTTGAGAAGAGTCCTTTGAGTCTATCAGCTGTGAAGATCCCTCAGTACACTTTTTTGTGGGAAAACATAAGGACTTAAGTTAGATTCCCATCACACAGAAAGCCAGGCACAATGCTAGGGAAGCAGAGAGATAAATGGACCCAGAGAGAGACTCACTGGCCAGCCAGGCTAACCAAAATGGTCAGCTCCAGATTTAGTCAGGACCTGATTTACAAAAAAGATTGGAAGTGACTGAGGGAAACACTGAATATCAACGTTTCCCCCAGACACAAACTCACATAAACACATGTGTGCACACACACATATACACACAAATGCATTCTGATACCACAAACCTAAACATAATCTCTCTTTCACACACACATATACAGAAATTGATTAATTAGAAGAATGTTGGTCTTGATCTAAACTGTCCTTATTTAGCCTGTGTCTTGAGGAGCTTGGAAACTCAGGATTTGGGAAAATCTTATAATGTAATTGTTTTCTTTTCCTGGATAGATAAATACTGCTGTCAAGGCCATGTAAGTGGCCAGTTGCATAGCCTGAATGAGAACCTCTACTCAACTTCAGTATCAACTTCTTTCTGTATCAGGATGTGTCCTGATGAGCCCAGTGGTCATTAACTACTACAGAAGGGATGCATTCTTTACTAGTTATTTAATTCACAGCTAATGAGGCATTAAATATCCACAGCTGAAAACAAATAGGATACAAAATATTTGAAAACTGAATTTATCTTCATTTAGTAGCACTTTAATCAGGTCGTATAATCACCCATGTGGATGGTTCCCACCATGCGTATCTCTTTGTTAAACATCTCCACTCACTGAGCCTTCATAGAGACAGATCACACACGTTAATGAGATTGTAATTTTGACTTTAGGGTTGATGTAGTTAAAATCTTTGGAATAGAATTTTAAAATTTGTTAACTGCTGCTACATTCTAAGTGGACCTATGTCATATTTCAGGGAAAAAAAAGAATTAGTTTTCATTGTATTGAAAAAGTAATAGTCACAAAATAAAATAGGACACCTTAATAAACCAGGCCTACCTCAATATGAAAGTTTAAAGTAGTTTAAAATAAAAAAAGCAGTGGACATTTTGTTTACCATTACTAGGTCATGAACCTGTAGATAGAGAGGCCATAAGCCCTCAGAGAAAACAGATTAATATTATTCTGCTAAATAAACTTAGTATTAAACCAAATTCAATGACATCATTATAACTATAGATTAATACATTTTTAACTCTCCCCAGAGAAACCTCTATCTGTAGTAGATAGTGAACTTCACAGAGGCTCATATAGGCTAAAGTACATAGAATAAAAATCTCAGCCAGGCATGGTGGCACATGCTTTTTAATCCCAGCACTTGGGAGGCAGAGGCAGGTGGATTTCTGAGTTCGAGGCCAGCCTGGTCTACAAAGTAAGTTCCAGAACAGCCAGCGCTACACAGAGAAACCCTGTCTCGAAAAACCACACACACACACACACACACACACACACACACACACACACACAAACACACAAATCTCCAAAATGTTCAGATGCAAGTGGAACATATTTACCATAACCCTTCCTCTCAAGAGTCAGGGATCATTGTAGAAAGTAATAGCTAGAGGCAGCAAATGACCACAACTTTTCCAGATGTAATGGGGCACCTGTAGGGAGAGTCTACACAAACTTATGAAAGCTCAAAGAAGAGCAAATTTCCCCATAGAGAACAGACATGGAGAGGCTTTAAGTCCCTCACTTAGATGAGAAGTTATTGGCAATCGATAGCTTCTATGAGGGGGAAGCATTTGCTCTGAGTGTAGTCTCTGGTAGATGGACCCACTCTAGCTTCCGCTGGCCACACGCTCGGCCCTATTACGGTAGCATAAATCCTTGATGGATTTTAAAATCACAGGATACAAAGTTGGGCAGGTAGGAAAGTGGGGAGCAATTTTTGGCAGAGTGGTACTTAAATTGATAGATGTGAAAGTAGGAAATTTAACTGATCAGCATGGTACGAAATACTCCAAAATCTAATAAAGCATGTCTTCAAAAATGATCTGCTATAGGAGTAGAAGGGCAACACAAAACATGCTCAATGGTATTTTGGAGTTGTTTCGTCTCAGTTATTCTTTATCTGTGCATAGTTTTTTTTTTTTAAGTTTTTATCAATAGGTTTTTTTCAATTAGTTTTTATTAGATATTTTCTTAATTCACATTTCAAATGTTATCCCGAAAGTTCCCCCCTTCCCCCGCCCTGTTCCCCTTCCCATCCACTCCCACTTCTTGGTCCTGGCGTTCCCCTGTATTGGGGTATATAAAGATTACAATTCCAAGTGGCCTCTCCACCCAATATTAGCCCAGAAACTTAGAATACCCAAGATACAATTTGCAAAACACAAGAAAATCAAGAAGGAAGACCAGCGCGTGGATACTTTATTCCTCCTGTGAATAGGAAACAAAATGTCCATGAAAGGAGTTACAGAGACAAAGTTTAGAGCTAAAACGAAAGGATGGTGGTATGTCTCTGATGGGGTGGTCCCCCCTAGGTAGGGTATTAGTCAGTAATTTGAGTCTGTGATAACGTATCCTGTCGATCACGGATGAATTCCCTTGGACTATATCGACAGAGCATGTCTTCACCTACGAGTATTAGTAGATATACTACCTTGTGTCCCGGGTGTTACCTCTTCGATCTCTATCTACCCTAGGAGCTGCGCATAGTTTTTAACTCTCCTTATCTTCTGCTTCGCTATTCTGTTTTTCCAGTTATTCCAATTATCTATTTTGCTGTCCGGTTTTGTGTTTTGTGAGTTTTGCCTCTGTGTGTTTCTTAAGATTTTTGTGGGTTTTTTTTCCTCTTTGTCTGTATATTTGTTTTATTCTGCTTTGCTTTTTATTGGCCAATTGCTTAAAGAGAAAAAAAATAGAATCTTGGAATTGGATTGGTGGAGTGGTAGGGAGGAAGGGCCTGGGAGGAAATAATGGATAGGAAACTATTATTAGAATATATTATGTGAAAAAAATATTTTCGATTAAAAAGTTAAATATAAATATATAATGTTGCATAATGGATGCACGTATTGAAATGTCATCTGATACTTCACGAGTGTGTATAATTTTATGTATTAAAATTTAAAAATATGCTGAAGTAAATAATCTGCTATTCAGATAAAGGTAATGTATTTATACATCTCAGAAATTAAATTCTTACAACTACACATACTAAAAGTAGTTCCATCATTTAAAGAATTGCTGCAGAGTCTTTGGGTCCATACAAATTAACTATATACCTTACTGGTTCATTTCAAAGTCATCATCAAAAGATATAAGAATAAAATAAACAGAAGCATCTCTTAGATTATTTCAATTATAATCCAAGCATTCTTCTGGCTCATTTCAAATATCAGATTGGAAGGCCAATGCCAGTTTGATTGTTGGCTTTATAAATAATTCTTTATCTGTTCTCCTAAGAAGTAAAAGTGCTTTCCTTTTATTACTCAAGTTTGGAAACATCATTTTGATGTGTATTTGAATCTTCATGCATTGTTAATAACTCAACTCTTGGTCAATTGCTTTGTTCTAAAGTCTCAAACCTTGAACATGGATGGGGGAAGGCATTTTCTTCCTGTGATGGTGGCTTCTTCTGAATCAATACATTTTATTCTCAAACTTTATGCAGTGTGCCATGTCTACCTTCCAGGTTTCTAATGTTGACTGATAATGTGTTCTTTAAACTATGGGATGGGATTAGTCCTCGAGGATGCTTCTAACTTTTACTACTATGTTGTTCAATTCTTTGTCCTATTGAGGTTTTTTTTTTTTAATTTCCCTTAAATGATGGCTACTTTCCACTTCCAAGACATGTAGTGTTTAATAATTAATACACTGTTCAGTATTTAGTCTTTCTGTACTTTCTACCTTGCAACTTCCGGTTCAAACTTAAAATCAAAATCCAACTTGCTTTGATTTTTCTCATTTAGAGATTAAGGCAACACAGCTCTCATAAGGAAGTTGCAAGACTGAATGGACTGGCATACCTCAAGATCCAGGAACCCAGAGGTGGTGTGTGGTGAATATAAAGCTTTTCACAAATACCACTCCCTTGCTTCTTTCCAGAGGCTTTGCAGCAGTGGGAAGTTGGAAACACCATGAGGGCATTAACTAGGATTTTAGTGAACTTCTAGTTAGTGGAACAATGTATGTTTCCTTAGACATTTTCTTATTTCTGACTTTCTTCTATTCCCAGTGATGGGTAATACTTCATTATCTGTCCATATGCATTCATGTACACTTAGACTAACTACTGTCTTGTTGGTTTGGGGACTCTTTTATTCTGAACCTTCAGGCATCACTATAGTGTTTAGAGCTTGCTGGGATACAGAATAGTGTAGCGCCTTGGTGTGTAAACGTTCTAGGAATGAGTCTGACTTTCATTCCATAAAGATCCAACTGCATTTAGGAAGTTGGTGATGTCAACTGTAAGAAATACTAACCCAGAGATGGTGTTCAGGACTCTTTGTATTCTGAAACCTTACTTGGTGATTCTCTCTGACAATCCCCCTCTCCAAATAAGAGTTTAATATTAAATAAGGCTCTAGATCCCCAAACACGGGATTCCCTCAGTTCTCTTCATGTCTGTGTCTGCTGAAGTTTTTGCAGCACTCTTTCCAATGGGAATCCACATCCTGCCGCTTCTCCTTTCTCAGGAGAATACACAAGCAAGAATCTGCCCCAGTGATCTAGTACTGCTTTAGAATTCTGTCATTTATTTCCTGTTTCATAAGTTATTTCACTAGGGCTGGGGTACAAAGGAAAATCGTCTGGTTAGTTTCCTATAATAAAGTTAGAAGTAACTTTTTTTGGATCTTGAAAATGCTAGGATGCTCATTGTTCTTTTTCTGGGGGTTGAGTCAATTCAGGAAAGAAGAGTGTCCTGGAAAGTTACCTATTTATTTGAGGTGCAGAGAACTGGCTGCCAACATGCTTAAAATCACTGACAATCTCAATGCAGTTAATTTTTTCTCTTTATTAGATATTTTCTTCATTTACATTTCAAGTGTTATCCAGAAATTTTCCCATCCCCACCCCCATCCCCACCCTGCTCCCCTACCCACCCCCTCCCACATAATGGCCCTGGCGTTCCCCTGTACTGGGGCATATAAAGTCTGCATGACTGTGTCATTTTCAATTTTCTCAGCCTTTTTGAAAGATAAACCCAGAGTCTTGCTTAAGACAGATGCCTGTGTTTCACGGTCAAGAGTAGATCTCGTTACCTCAGTGGTAAAAATCAGCCTGAGTCATTTTCACCAGGACAGCTCCTCACTCTGTAAATGTTTGGGTTACAGCTTATCTTCAAGTTCAGAAGAAAATAAGATCTGAATTCATTATCTAAGCTCCTGGGTACCAGAGAATAACTAGAACAAAGAAAAGCTAAACAAGCCAGGGATGCACATCTACAAACACAGACACGATGCTAATCTGTGCATCAAATTACAGAAACCACAGGCAGGTCCAACATATCAGTTACTGTTTACAAAAGCCTGCCATTCCTGCATCATTCTCAGAATCAACTTATCTTCTACAATTTATACATGTGTTACTTTTAAAATGCATATGCACACACACACACACACACACACAAATGAATGCACATGCACAAGCATGCATGAGCACACATGTGCACTCACACACATACACACACACACACACACACACAAATGAATGCACATGCACAAGCATGCATGAGCACACATGTGCACTCACACACATACACACACACACACACACACACAAAAAAAAAAAAAAAAAAAAAAAAAAAAAAAACTTAATTTATCTTATTCCTTCCAGCTTGTGAAGTACACTAGAAACACACAGTGGCAGGAACTTAGGAGAGGGAGTCTATTCCAACACAGGCTCCATGTTAACACTGCAGATGTGGTGTCAGAGAGCAGAGGATGCACGTCTGGGTGACGCAGCATGTTCCACAGCCTCTTCCTGGATATCTGTGAGGTTGAATGTTGTGCACCCTATGCTACCTCTTGAAATTAATAGCCAGGTGTTATGCCAGTGGCTGCACCTTAATCATTAATTATAATTGTGACAGTAGGCAAGACAAAAACTACTAGGACACATGAGTTTGGGTGATAAAGGAGAAGCATCAATCATGCATGACAGGAAAGCCAAAGGTAAAGCCCTCTCTGCCTGGAATGCTTTCATGTGACTCCTCAGAGTCTCCTTAACATTGGACTCTGAGCAATGGAGATTTCTCCTATTAGTTCCCCACACCCCGGCTCCACCACACTTCCCCCTCTCTGCCTCCCTCTTCTTGTGAGAAACAACCAGGAATGATCAAAGAAATGAGATGCAATAAAAGTACACCTCTCAGAAATGTGCAGGTGGTAGCATCAAGCTTTTGCTTAAGTTAGAGACAATTTCCATAAATAAAGAGAACACCTCAGCTTACTTGTTCAACTAATGTCAAAGTGAGCTCCATCAAGCACTGTTGTCTAGAACTCCAGTTAATAGCCATACTGGCAGCACCAGTTGGCACACATTCTAATTAAAATATAATGTTTTAAATGGGCTGCATATACCCATTGATACAAATGGATGGTTGAATAGGCTTCCCCAGAGTATCATGGCATACAGCTTCAAGAGGAAACATGGTCCACTCTAATAGAAAAGACATAAACGTCGAATTAAAAAAAAATAAGAGAATAACTGTGGGCTGGGGGAATATAAGTGTTATATCCTAGTTTGCTATGGGCTTGAGGGTTGATTATTTGGCTTTTCTAGTGTGCAGATTTCTTGTCTGTAAATGACTGGTTTAAGTCATATTAGGAATTCTTTTTTTTTCATTTTTATTAGATTTTTTTCATTTACATTTCAAATGCTATCCCAAAAGTCCCCTATACCCTTCCCCTACCCTGCCCCCCTACCCACCTACTCCCTCTCCTGGGCATATACCCAGAAGATGTTCCAACTGGTAACAAGGGCACATGCTCCACTATATTCATAGCAGCCTTATTTATAATAGCCAGAAGCTGGAAAGAAGCCAGATGTCCCTCAACAGAGGAATGGATACAGAAAATGTGGTACATTTACACAATGGAGTACTACAAAGGTATTAAAAACAATGATTTTATGAAACTCTTAGGCAAATGGATGGATCTGGAGGATATTATCCTGAGTTGAGATAACCCAATCACAAAAAAACTCAATTGATAGGCACTCACTGATAAGTGGATATTAGCCCAGAAACTTAGAATACCCAAGATACAATTTGCAAAACACAAGAAAATCAAGAAGGAAGACCAATGCATGAATACTTTATTCCTCCTTAGAATAGGGAACAAAATACCCATGGAAGGAGTTACAGAGACAAAGTTTGGAGCTGAGATGAAAGGATGGACCATCCAGAGACTGCCCCACCCGGGAATCCATCCCATAATCAGCCACCAAATGCAGACACTATTGCATATGCCAGCAAGATTTTGCTGAAAGGACCCTGATAGAGCTGTCTCTTGTAAGGCTATGCCAGTGCCTGGAAAATACATAAATTGATGCTCACAGTCATCTAGTGGATGGAACACAGGGACCTCAATGGAGGAGCTAGAGAAAGTGCCCAAGGGGCTGAGGGGGTCTGCAGCCCTATGGGTGGAGCAATAGTGTGGACTAACCAGTACTCCCATTGCTCATGTCTCTAGCTACATATGTAGCAGAAGATGGCCTAGTTGGCCATCATTGGGAAGAGAGGCCCCTTGGTCTTGCAAACTTTATATGCCCCAGTACAGGGGAACACCAGGGCCATATTAGGAATTCTTTTTTTTTTTTTTTTTTTTTTTTTTTTTTTTTTTTTTTTTTTTTTTTTTTTTTTTTTTTTTTTTTTTTTTTTTTTTTTTTTTTTTTTTTTTATCTGTTGATTTTTATTGCTCATTTGCTACTTAGGGACTACGGGTAGAAGCCAGCATCCTGCACATCTGCAGAGCTTGGGACCAGGTAATTGGCTTTATCCAGGTCCTTTGTGAAGACAGCGGCTGCCAGCCCGTACTTAGAATCATTGGCCCACCCCACAACCTCCTTGATGGTCTTAAATTTGAGGATTTAATTATCAAGAGTATCCATGTGGCTGAAGAGCTGGCTCAGAGGTTAAGATCAGTTATTACTCTTGCAGAAAACTTAGGTTCAATTCCCAGCATCCATAGGACTGTGCACATCCACTTTTAACTACCTGCCCATACATGAAACACAGCTTATTTACTAACATAGACTGGCATACTCTTTCCTACCTTTCTACTGATCAATGACCATAGCTATCTTCAGCAACTTTTTGAATGAAAATTAAAAGATGATTCTTTGGATATTTTCCCTAAATCCAGACGCTGGCTCTTCCAATAATTTGAGTAAATCAACAAGCTTTGTTTGTTTGCTTGTTTGTTTGTTTGTTTGTTTCCAGACAGGGCTTCTCTGTGTAGGCCTGGCTGTCCTAGAACTCACTCTGTAAACCAAGCTGGTCTCGAACTCAGAAACCTGCCTGCCTCTGCCTCCCAAGTGTGGGATTAAAGCTGTGTAGCACCACTGCCTGGCTCAACAAGCTATTAAATGCCCTAACTATATAACAGAAGAAGAGCTTGTAATACAAAATAAGCAAGGCACTGTCTCTGTTCTATAAGAATATTAGATACCACGGCTCACCATTCAACAAGTGTTGACCAGGTGCCTAAGCTGAGGTACAGAAAGGGTACCAGACAAATGTATTTGCAGACTGCATTTTACAGTGTACAATGAAGAACTCTCTCTCTACATGCATGATTATGTGTTTTGCTGGATAATTGTAAGCAGCATGAAATACAGAGTGAGGATGCCAGAGTGTTTTAAGAGGTTGGGAGGAGAATGTTATCCAAAAAGATCAAAGATGACATCACTAAGACCAGCTGAGAGAACTTGAAGATATTCCAGGTGAAGCTGGGAAAGAGAGGTTTAGATCAGAAGAAAGCCTTCTGCAATGTTTCTGATATAGAAAAGAAACAGTACTATACGATGTCAGAAGCGGTAGAAAGTGGCAAAATATGGGCCAGCATAGGGACTTTTGTTTTGTCTCTTGGTAATACAGGAAAACATCAGAAGCCTTTGAGTGACCTACTGAGCCATGACTTTATGTGTGGTGATTGTGACACACAATGTTATATGTTACTGGAAACAGAGTCTTGGGGGACACCTAGGACTTAACCTGACCTGTTGGTTGCAAAAGGGAAAGAGTGGCCGCATTCCTAGAGAACTTCTCATGTGGACTGAGTCAAAGACAAGAAAATTCTTGGAAACAAAAAAAAAACCAGCTAGGTAATTGACAGAATAGGAGATTGCTGAGAGGGGACTAGCAAGGGAGCTAGCACAGCGTGGAAAGAGGTTCATTCTCACCCATAGTCTTTATAAGCAGTTCTCCTGGAGATGGGTCCTGTGTAAGCTTATATGCTATCTACATGACATGCAGCAGATATCTGGTCAATGTGTGGACATCATGTAGCATCCCTCAAACAACACTTGGTACATGGCTGGAAAAAGGGATTCGAAGGCACATTACAAAAGGATGTACCAGATGTTAGGTCTTCTGCATGTCATGGAGTATTTTTGGGAAGAACTATCCTTTTCTCTATTATTTCAGAGGACAAAAAAAAAAATATGCAGCTGCTTCTCAAACAAGAGGCTTTCAGAAAAAATGCACATGATCGTGACTGCTTCTGCAATAGGTGCTTTAGGTAATGGCTTCAACTCATGTCGCTCTAAGTTCTGAAACTCTGCATTCTGATAATGTCATGGGAGAGGCCTGGGCATCCAAACCGAAAATTAATTATTGCTGTATAAACAGGAGAGTGTAGTCTAGAAATGATCTCCAACATGCCTTTACCGACGCTTACCAAAGAAGACTATGAGAATGCTTGGACTGCAAATGAATTTACATAGCAAATCATACTAAAGGGGAGAAACCAACATCAATAAGACAGAATAAATATTATTGCTGCCTTGACTTAAGGAAAATGGTTGATTTCTCCTCAGTCAGCTCAGGCTCTTATAGCATGAGAAGTTTTAGCATTTCACTGCTAAAAGACTTAATAAGGGTGCAAAACGCTGAACCTTTCACTCTGGCAGGCAACCCTACATTTTAAATAATACCGAATGTTTGCCAATAGTCAGAGGAGCCACCCCAGGGGTTTCTTAAAAGATTTCCTCTTCTCCTACTCCCCTCAGACTGATTTTAACCTAAAATTGATTTTTTTTTTCTTTTCTTGTCTACAAGGTCTTTTTCTGGTTTGTTTTGATTTCTCCTGAAAAAGCCTTTTCAGAGCTCTTGGATTTTAATGGAATTTATTGTTGGGTGTTTGATCACAGGGAAAATGGCAATTTTCTCCACAGTACCACAACAGTGTTCCAGCACGAGGGCCCAGCAACCCACATCTAGCAGGGGGGTGCTGGGTCCTTCACAGCTTAGTGACACAGCCTTGTGCAGGCAAGAGTTTTCTCACTGAAGTCTGTTCCGGTTAATTTTTAAAGTGTATATCTGCCTTTTGGGTGGTTGATCCAAATTGCTCCAGAATGACTCATTTGCTCATTGTGGTTGGGAATCTCAGTAACTATGTATAGGCTCTAAGGGGTCCTGTTTCCTTTTCTGTGTAGGAGCAAGTCTGGAACTCACCCAGTGGCCTCCAAGACAATCTCTTGAGTCATTCTATGTGGGAGTTATATAACATATATGTAGAGGAACTAAACACCATAATTAAAATAAAGAAATGTTACTTTTTACAGCTCAGTGGACAGTAAATATGTAGGCTTTTGGCTGAAAATTGAGCCACAGGGGAATACAATGGGAAAGGTCTGGAAGTCTGTAGTCTGAGCGTGGGAGAGAACCTCACTAGGCAGGCTTAGCAAAGTCCCTTATTCCTCAGTAAATTTCACTAAGAATTTCCATGTAATTTTCACTTTCAACATCTCTAAGTTAAAATACTTCCAATAATAAGAGAGGGGGAGTAATTACATAAGCAGCAAAGAGAAAAGCAAGATGAAGGAACGATTAAAACACTTGAGTCATGAAACCCAGACCCAAACTGCTGCATCTGGTTGCTTTCTGCACCTCAGGATTGTCTTCTTAAGTAGAAGTCATGATTGTATCACATGTGAGTGAGTAGGTGATGTGGGAGTGTCTCACAAGGTCCCACATGCAGCTGAGGAGTTACTGGAGATGGTGCCTGGTGGGGGCTGTTTTGTATGGACAATCTACTCTACCCACATTCTGTCTTTGAGTGATTTTATTAAGCATACAGCAAACTAAGTTAAAGGAACAAATAGCAAGACATAGATTTTAAGTAGATAGATGATGGATGGATGGATGGATGGATGGATGGATGGATGGATGATAGATAGATAGCTAGATAGCTAGATAGTAAACAACATCAAATCATGAATATATAACAGCCACTATTAATAAACTAAAGAATGCCCCAAAATATATATTATTCTAATATATAATATTATATAGTATATAAATAAAATATATAATATGAATTTGCATATAATAAATAAAATATAATATATAAATAATATATGTTATATATTATGTTATATAAAGATATATTTATGTATAAAATATAATATAAATATATGAATGGCAACCAGATAGATAGATAGATAGATAGATAGATAGATAGATAGATAGATAGATAGACAGACAGATAGATAGAGTCCACTAGAGTCCCTGATAGAGTTGTAGGCAGATGGGGGAGTTAGTATTATCAAATCAGGCTCATGGAATGTCCAATAGACACAAACAGGGAAAGCTGAAGCAGGCAGCTAGAGCTCCTGATCACAGTTTCTGTCCATTGGATGAGCCTCCTACGGCTGAATTTCTGGCTTCTCTTTTTTACTGTAGGTAATTTTTATATGGAGGGCTAAACAATAGCAACTTCTGATAGAAATAGTTTATTTTTTAGCTGTTCTTAAGGACACACTCTAATTACTCTTGGGCTTTCTTTTCTGCTTTTCTCTTTCAAGGGCATGGGAACAGCTGGTCTCCATATAAGGTGCCTAGGGGAACACTTTGAAACAAACATGTTTGAGTCTGACAACCCAGTTTTTCAGTGAGTTCTGATGCAAGACAGTTAACCAATATAATGCACATTACAGGAAAGGAGAAACATTTATCTTCGGTGGTAAAGGTCACAGGTGTTTGCTTGGGCTACAGTGGTCCAGTGGATGGTTCAACATGTGCCAACCAGCAATGATAAAGGTTTGTTGTTGTTGTTGTTGTTGTTGTTGTTGTTGTTGTTGTTTGGTTTTGTTTAATTTTTAGAAAGAACATGAAGTTTGGGAAGGAACATACTGATCCATCCAAGGGAAGTTGGAAGCAAAGAGGTATGTGGTAGATATAATTAAAATACATCGTATGCATATATGAAATTCTCAAAGAAAATAATAAATATATTACACAAAAAAAGAAAATGGGATGGTGATTCCACCAGAAGTTCTTTTATTGTTGAGAATAGTTTTCATTATCCTGGGTTTTTTGTTATTCCAGGTGAATTTGGAAATTGGTCTTTCTAAATCTCAAGTTATACTTCAGAGCAATTGTAATAAAAACTGCATGGTACTGGTACTGTGACAGACAGGTAGATCAATGGAATAGAATTGAAGACCCAGAAATGAACCCACACACCTATGGTCACTTGATCTTTGACAAAGAAGCTAAAACCATCCAGTGGAACAAAGATGGCATTTTCAACAAATGGTGCTGGTTCAACTAGAGGTTAGCATGTAGAAGAATGCAAATTGATCCATTCTTATCTCCTTGTACAAAGCTCAAGTCCAAGTGGATCAAGAACCTCCACATGAAACCAGATACACTGAAACTTATAGAAAAGAAAGTGGGGAAGAGCCTGGAGCACATGGGCACAGGGAAAATTTTCATGAACAAAACACCAATAGCTTATGCTCTAAGATGAAGAACTTGATAGATGGGACCTCATAAAATTGCAAAGCTTCTTTAAGGCAAAGGATGCTGTCAATAGCACAAAATGGCAACCAACAGATTGGGAAAATAACTTTACCAATCCGACATCTGATAGAGGGCTAATAACAAATATATACAAAGAACTCCAGAGAACTAAATAACCCTATTAAAAATGGGATACAGAGCTAAACAAAGAATTCTCAACTGAGGAATACCAAATGGCTGAGAAGCACCTAAAGAAATGTTCAACATCCTTAATCATCAGGGAAATGCAAATCAAAACAACCCTGAGATTCCACCACATAGCAGACAGAATGGCTAAGATCAAATCTCAGGTGACAGCAGATGCTAGCCAGGATATGGAGAAAGAGGAACACTTCTTATTGCTGGTGGGATTGCAAGCTGGTACAACCACTCTGGAAATCAGTTTGCAGTTTCTCAGAAAATTGGGCATAGTATTACCTGAGGACCCAGCTATACCACTCCTGGGCATACACACAGAAGATTCTCCAACTTGTCATAAGGACACATGCTCAACATGTAATAATAGCAGCCTTACTTATAATAGCCACAAGCTGGAAAGAACCCAGATGTCCCTCAACAGAAGAATGGATACAGAAAATATGGTATATTTACACAATGGAGTACTACTCAGCTATTAAAAACAATGAGTTTATGAAATTCTTAGGCAAATGGATGGAACTGGAAAATATCATCCTGAGTGATGAGCCTATTCACAAAGGAACACACATGTCATATACTCAGTGGTAAGTAGATATTAACCCAGAAGCTCAGAATACCCAAGATACAATTCATAGACCACATGAAGTTCAAGAAGAAGGAAGACCAAAGTGTGGATACTACAGACCTTCTTAGAAGAGAGATCAAAATACCCATAGAAAGAGATACAGGGACAAAGTGTGAAGCAGAGACTGAAGGAAAGGCCATTTAGAGACCACCCTACCTAGGGATCCATCCTATATACAGTTAACAAACATAGACACTATTGTATATGCCAACAAGTGCTTGCTAACAAGAACCTGATATAGCTGTCTCCTGAGAGACTTTGCCAGTGCCTGACAAAAACAGAAGTGGATGCTCACAGCAAACCATTGGACTGAGCACAGGGTCACTAATGGAGGAGCTAGAGAAAGAACTCAAGGAGCTGAAGTGGTTTGCAGCCCCATAAGAGAAACAATATGAATCAACCAGTACCCCAGAGCTCCCAGGGAATAAACCACCAACCAAAGAGTATTCATAGAAGGACCCATGGCTCCAGTCACATATGTAGCATAGGATGGCCTTGTCAGACATCAATGAGAAGAGAGGCCCTTGGTCCTATTAATGTTCCATGCCCCAGTATAGGGGAATGTCAGGACAGGGAAGCAGGAATGGGTGGGTTCGTGAGCAGGGGAGGGAGGAATGGATATGGGGTCTCCAAGGGGAAACGAGACAAGGGGAATAATATTTAAAGTAAACAAAGAAAATATCTAATAAAAATAAGAAAATGAATGTGAATCCTTTATAATTGATTTTCAAATAGATATAGAACCTGAGATATATAGATTTTACTTAAGTCTCTGAGCTTCTATATCTATATCTATATCTATTCAGCAAAGTTCTCAGAGCAGTTTGCTTCCCTGCAAACTAGACCTACAAAACTCAAGTAAGTTTGTGCCAGCCACAGGCTTTCTTTTGAAAGATGCAAGGTGTCTTCAGGTTTTCAAACCCATAAGCAACAAAGGAGAAGATTACAGCCAAAGGAAAGGGCAAACTTTAGGCTCATTCTACAGTCCTAGAAAATAAAGTTGTTATGTATGAAAAGAACCCAGTGGAAATATTAAAATGTTCATCTCAGAGGGCCAAATGTAGATCAGCAGAAATTGCCACTATTAAAATGCTCAAACATTAACTACTGATACTACTGTAAGTAGTTAGGAAACAGTAAATTAAACTTCGTAAGGGTTTCCCAGAGGAAGAAGAAATGCAGCGCCATTACTTACAGCTTAAATTGGACGGGGAGCAGTAGACGGGAAGGCATTGCACAGAAGCAATGCTTCAGTGGTAGCAACATGAAGCAAATACACTGCAGATCTTTCTGTATTCATTTGACAGGCACAGAAACACCTGCATTAGTGTAGCTCTGAGCTGTAGAAGGCAGCACCAGGGGAACTCTTGATCAAAACTTTGATAGCGCTTAATAAGCATCACAATATGAGAACCACACTTTTTCTTTCGAGTGTAATTCATTCAAGTTTGCTGGACCTGTTAAATTGTCACACTTGGTAACACCAAGAGAGACGAGTCAGGGTTGAACAGAAACCATTTATCTTGTGTTCAGAGATGGTTTCACGGAACACGGAAAATGTGGTATAAGCTTGGGGACTTGAGATGCTATAAAGGCCCTTACCATACAGCAAAATGTAGGTAGGGGAAAGCACTGGGGGCTTTAATGGCAATCACAAGATATACACTCAAATGATGGAATCTGATCAATAATAAGGTTGGTGTAAGGTCATGCCAATGACTGGTCACCTGATATACAATAGATTGATAGAGCAGTGATTTAGCCTCACTAAGTCTATTTCTAAACCAGAAATTCTCATTTACAGGAAGAGATGATTTTTGTCAAAGGACAGGTAGGCTATTTGACTTGTAAAAAAAAAAAAAAAAGGAGGCTGGTCCTACTATCATCTGGAGAATAGGAAACAAAGATGCTGGTGAATGCCCAACTCAAGATTAACTCTCCTAAGTATAGTGACCAGGGACCCAGGACCCAGGACCCAGGACCCAGGACCCAGGACCCAGGACCCAGGACCCAGGACCCAGGACCCAGGACCCAGGACCCAGGACCCAGGACCCAGGACCCAGGACCCAGGGTAAAAAATATGCTCTAAATTGAGCTTTTGTATATATTTGTACCATTGGGTTAATACGGGCCTAGTCATAATTATTTTAAAATCAATGCATAGAAGTCAATATTGTATTAATATTATTGCTATGAATTAAGCTTCTTGCCTACCTATTTTCTTTTAATTATAAAGCACTTGGCAGAAAAATAAGATTTTCTGTAATAGGCTTAATAGCATTTTACTTCAGCAGCTATTGCCTCCAATTAATTAAAGTTTAGTTGATTTCTTATAACAAACACTAATTCACTAGTGACTTTCCCTAAACTTCTCACAACTTACAAAACTCTATGACAACATTAAATGTGCTTTTGCTGATAAGGAATGTGCATGGTGTACATTCTGGTGGATTTCTCTATTATCTCTCAGGGATATTATTTATGCACATTTTAAGGAAATATAAAATAAATTCTAAAAATGGTCAGTTCTGGAGGCTCCATAAAGTTTTGGTGCTGAGGAAAGAACACTGAAGTCATAGAAGTTGTAACTGTGTTTGTGGACAACTGTGAAGTTTCTAATCCTAAATATCTCTTTTCTTTGTATGAAGTTGGAAATTCATGTCTGTGTATTATAAGCATAAAATATGCTATATGTCCAATAAGTAATTCTAAAAGAACAATTGAGTTTTTTTCCCTAATATTTTGCATGATGGTACACCAAGAAAGTCAGAATCTAGGCACACGGTAACAAAATATTGACTTGTAAAGTATCTAACTTCCAATAAACAACTCAAGGAAAAAGAACTGTCTTATGTTAATAATCTCACAGGAATACACATATTGTAACTTCCCTAAAAGGTTCATATAATTGCTTTGCTTGCTTTTATATAAAAATTATTTTTATAAGGAAAAACTAAAGGTTTTTTATAATTGATAGATTTTTTTTCTATTATGGCTAAAGTGTATGCTTTGTTAACTATAGATCTTGATTATTTTATTTATTGCCTATATGAAAACAGAAAACTGCTAAGAAACAGAGTGGGGTTTGATATTTAAATGGGTATTTAGATGTAGTGCATTGAGCACTGTTAGATATTCTTATGGTGATGGTTGTTCTCCTCATGTTTAGTACTGTGAATAGGATAGAAACACTGGCTAAGAAAAATTTACCTATAGATGACTGCGAGCATCCACTTCTGTATTTTCCAGGCACTGGCATAGCCTCTCTCGAGATAGCTATATCAGGGTCCTTTCAGCAAAATCTTGCTGGCATCTGCAATAGTGTCTGGGTTTGGTGGCTGATTATGGGATGGATGGCAAATACAGAAGTGGATGCGCACAGTCATCTATAGGATGGAACACAGGGCCCCCAATGGAGGAGCTAGACAAAGTACCCTCGGAGCTGAAGGGGTCTGCAACCCTATAGGTGGAACAATAATATGAACTAATCAGTACCCCCAGAGCTCATATCTCTAGATGCATATGTAGCAGAAGATGGCCTAGTCAGCCATCATTGGGAAGAGAGGCCCCTTGGTCTTGCAAACTTTATATGCCCCAGTACAGGGGAATGCCAGGGCCAAGAAGTGGGAGTGGGTGGGTAGGGGCATAGGGCAGGGGGAGAGTATAGGGTACTTTCAGGATAGCATTTGAAATGTAAATAAAGAAAATATCTGTATGGTCCATCCTTTCATCTTAACTCTAAGCTTTGTCTCTGTAACTCCTTTCATGGGTCCATGGGGGATCCATCCCATAATCAGTCATTAAACTCAGACACTATGGCATAGGACAGCTAGTGCCTACTTAAGGGACCCTGATATAGCTGTCTCCTACAGAAGTGGATGCTCATAATCATCTATAAGAGGGAACACAGGGCCCACAATGGAGAAGCTAGAGATAGAACCCCAGGAGCTGAAAGGGTCTGCAACCCTAGAAGAAGATCAACAATATGAACTAACCAGAACCCCCAGAACTCGTGTCTCTAGCTCCATATGTAGTAGAAGATGGCCTAGTCGGTCATCATTGGGAAGAAAGGCCCCTTGGTACTGCAATCTTTATATGCCCAAATACAGGGGAACGCCAGGGCCAAGAAGTGGGAGTGGGTGAACAGGGGAGCAGGGAGGGGGAAGGGGGGAGGGGAATATCTAATAAAAAATGGAAGAAAAAATAAAATAAAAGGAACAAACATCAAAAAAAGAAAATATCTAATAATAATTTTAAAAATAACAATTTACCTACACTGTAGCCACACATTTCCCTCCACTGAGATATAAGTGTGACTTTCCATAACCCATTGTTTGATCTCCGTACTACAGCACTCTGAAGTGTTGACTGAGTTATTCCACATCACTGATTCATTTGGTTAAACCCAATAGTGGAATGAAATAGAGAAATGCACAAAACCCCTTTAACTCTGAACTTGGATGATTGGATGAGACACCGAGCTTAAACCCTTTTGATCTGATAGCATATGGCACACTATCATCTTCATAACTGTATTTCAGTGAGGAAAAGTCATATTAAAAAATCAATTCCAAGGAGCTAAAAAGATCAGAATCAAACTTGCTGGCTTCAGGAGATTCCTTGGCTTGGCTTGAAGTCTCAGGGAGGATGCAATCCCTGTTCCAGGAACTCAAATCTCAGCCCAGTCTTTGGTTTGCTCTGCTTAAAGCCTAGGAGGACAGATAATTATCTTGCTCTTAGACAGTGGCTCTCAGCCTTCCTAATGCTGTGACCCTTTAATACAGCTCCTCAGGTTGTGGTGACCCCCAACCATAAAATTATTTTCAGTCGTATGTCATAACTGTAATTTTGTCACTATTATCAATCATAATGTAAACATTGGTGTTTCCTAATGGTCTTAGGCAAGCCCTGTGAAAGGGTCTATTGGTCCCCAAAGGATTTGCTACTGTAAGGTTGAGGATGGATGCTCTAAGACTATTCTCTGCACCAATGGCATGGTGCCCCACTCTCACAATCCCAGAACTCCTCTGGCAGGAGGATTTCTAATTCAAACCCAACATGAGTTAAGAAGTAAGGGATAGACCAATCTATATTTCACAGTTAGTCTTTGTCTAGCAAAACTTCCCTGTGTTTTAAAATTTGGAGAAGGATGTAAACTTAGCTCTCATTCTTCTACTATGATCCTAACAAAAATTAGGTTATTTATTGTTTGTTCCCATTAAATTAATTCTGTAGCAAACCTGTGAATGCAGTCAGAAAAAAAAATAGTGTTGTGGCCTAACATTAGATATATAGATATGATGTGACTAAGAAGGTCATTCTTGGAGCAACAGGAAGTTACATTGCTTTTATGTGAGTTAAAGCAATCAAACAGAGATAAAGAGAGAAAACAATGCCATTTCATCTCCACAACAACCAAGTTCCTCAGAGAACAATCTCGGGGTACTCAAGGACATGGAGAGGTCACACACAACAAACTGCCGAAGTTCTTTTATTGGCATGAGATATTTTCCTATCAAATATTTCACTATCAACTCAAAGACACACAAGGTGCACAATTGTGGAGTGTTATTTCCAGTTTTTGTAACAGCAAACAATATTTACCTGAAATATTTACCTGACTTGATAATGGTGTCTTTTGGATTTATGGCATGGTCTGTATTTTGGTGCTCCTGGTAAATATGCATTACTTGATGCAAGGGAATGGAAGAAAATTAGAATAAAGGTATTCGTGTCAAATGCATATAAGAAAAGAGGGTGTGAAAGGTTCTTTCCAATGTATAAAATACTGTAGGGAGAAGAAACAGGAATCGTAAATGATATAGGGAGGAAAAAGAGAATTGATGTATTTTAGAGATGAAATCTCACAGCGTTCTGCTCTTCAAGCACGATAACGACTGCACATTTGTTGCTGCCTGCTCCTTTATCTTCTTCAAGCTATTTCCTCCCGGTAAGGTTTGCAAGGCATATCCACCATCATGGAACAGCATTGCCTTGAGAGATACTTTTCAACGCCCTTACTGTCTCCTGCCACAGAGCACAGGCTCAGACTACAGAGTGTTTGTCTTGTCTACTGATAGGCACACTACCTTGCTATAGTGTATTTTGGGTTAAAAAAAATTGGAGATAAGTACTGACTGAATTTTTCGTGAGGAAGTAAAACGATGAGCAAGACGAGGGAGAAAATGACTTGTTCTCATCTCTGTCTTTTGCCTTTCTTTGCCTGAAACTCCTGACCCTTCCCCAGCACTATTCTACATGTCACACTCTGAGATATAGAGCATAAGAAAGACACTAAGTGTCTTTTAGAAGTACATATTTTCATGTTATTTTTATTCTATAAATTGAGGATTTTTACCTGTGCTAACATAAATGTGGTCCATGGGTACAGTGACCACAAAGGCAGGAAGGGAGCAATCGATGCCCTGGAACCAGTCACAGCTGGTTGTGAGTAGCCATGTGAGGGATGGGAACTGAAACGGGGAACTCTGTTCCTTAAAGGAGAGTCACGTGTTCTTAGCCACTGGTTCATCTCTCCAGCTCCACAGACTTGTGTTCTAAGGAATAGTGGGAGTGCCTATATTTCCTTTTCTGGAGAATTTAATCATTTTATTACTCATTGGATGATAGAGGAAAATACAAATACAACAAGGATCATTGAGGTTAAATTTCCTGTGTTGAGATCTTCAGATTTTCTGAATTAGAAGAATGAACAACTAATTAGAGGAAGAAACAAAGAATTCTTTCATTGAGGAAATAGTGAGAAGTTTTTTTTTGTTTTTTTGTTTTTTTTTTTTTTTGGGTGGGGGGGCGGCAAGGAAGAGGGGAGGGTGAGAGAATACCAAGAAAGGAAGCCATAATGGTGGCATCAAAGTAAAGTCATATGGGACTGAGAAGGTGTTTCTTATAGCTGCTTTTTTTTTTTTAATCTCCTTCCAGGTGGATGAGTTGGTTGGAAGGGAACAGATTTTACAGCAGGAGCCAACAAAGAATCTTTTCTTAAAAGCATGAATCAAAGGCATAGAGGTCATTCCTGAGTATGGGAAGGCATGTGCTATCTGACTGACATCGCCAGGATCTTCCCAGAGAGACCAGTATGTAACGTTCCTTCCCTTTAGCTCTCCATCATCACCACTCCCTCCCAGGATCTGTCAGCCATACTACCCTTTTTCTGTCTGCTCTCAAATCATGCCTGATTGCACTCCCCAAGTTTTTGGCAAGAGTTTTTTGTTTTTTGTTTTTTGTTTTTTTTTTTTTCTTCTTCTTCTTTCTTTAGACCAATCTGCCTCACTGTCCTGGGACCAGCTCCTTCATCTGGCTACAGGTAAATCATTGCCTCAATACATGGGCCTTCTTTCACTGGTGAATTTCTTACCCTCAGGGATAATTTGCCTTGGTCTAGCATGGATTTCAAGCTCATTTATCTTTTCACTTATTTATCGGAGCTTGGAACTTTTCTTGTCACTATGACAAAACATCCAAAGAGGGAAACTCCAAGAAGGAAGAGCTCAGTAGGGTTCACACTTTAAGGAGAGCTAAAACTACCCTGGAAGAGAAGCCATGGTTCCAGGAGTGAGACTGCTGGTCATAGTATATCTGCATTTGGGAAGCAGAGCAAGATAAATGCCTGTTGGCAATGTGATGTCTCCTTAACCGTGAAGTCTAGCAATGGATCCCACTCAATGGCAGCTCTCATAGAATGGGTAGTCCTACTTCAAATGACACAATAAATCAGTTCCCTGAAAGCCGTGCCCAGAGGATGTGATTCTTTGTATCATCAGCTGATAGTGTTAACAGTCACACTGCCATAATCTAAAATGAAGGCACTAAGAAGAGCAATTTTGTATGTCCATTATCTAGAAGAGCCTCTGCATACAGTCTGTGTGTGTGTATGTGTGTGTATGTATGCATGCATGTGTGTATGTATATGTATGTATGTGCATGTGTGCTTGTTTGTGTTTATCTGTATATGTGTTGAAATGAAATGAAAAGACACAGAGTAGATAAGAAGGCAGGAAGACTATAGGAGAGAGGAAAACATGAGATGAAAAGCATCTTGGATCACCAGGACCTATACAGGATTCGAGAATCTCACACCACAGCCATGCAAACACAAAGACATGGGAGTCAAAACTCTCCCAACAATTCTCTCTCTACCACCACTTTAAAATTTTGCGAAATTGAAAGAAAAATGGGTTGGACTGGGGGTTATAGCACAGTGAGACCAACTTCCTAGTGTTCCAAAGTCCCTGGGTTCTGTGCTTAGCCCAACAGGAAAAAACAAACAAATCATATATTCAGAATTAAACAAATCCATAGATGGGGGAATAGATGAAGGTGGCAAATTTTAGACTCAGGAAAATTTGGAAAAAGGAAAATAGATGGAGAATTGAGAAATGTTTATAAGGCATTCTCCTAAAATAAAGGGGAAGAGAATCTCTCTCTCTCTCTCTCTCTCTCTTTCTCTCTCTCTCTTTCTCTCTCTCTCTCTCTCTCTCTCTCTGTGTGTGTGTGTGTGTGTGTGTGTGTGTGTGTGTGTGCATGCATGATCTATGTCAATATGTGCTTGGTAAGGGATGACAGTCATAGACCATGGGAAGAACTTGTATGCAGGGTAAATTGCAATAAAATATTAGGTATGGTCATTCATGTGATTTTTACATCATACCTATTGAAACTGTTTTCATCAATTGGTAAGGTATAAGGCATACAGAAGCTGGCACACTGGGGTCTCAGCAGTCATAAATTCTCCCTGCCAAAAAATTAACAGTGCATCACACATGCATGAATTCCAAGTGGACAGAATGCTGAGAGAGCTGAGAGCTATGGGGAAGGATGCTCTGATGGGTATTGCCAACAAGTGGAAAATGCCACTCTCAGTGCTGTTATTTCTCCCGTGCCTCTCAGAAGTTATTTTAAAGCCCTTTTAGAATTCATTCATTATTGATGTGCTCAGATAGTTTCCATGTGAGATCTCTTCATTATGGTGATTTCATCTTGAACTGAAATATAGGAGGAACACATTTGGCTATTTACTAACTAAGAAATATACAACCGCTGAAAGGTCTATGGCACCTAAAGGAATTGACTACTTTATGAGCTCAAAATGGTCTGACACTTCAGTGTCATAGGAAAAAATGCCAGAGATATTTCAAGGGATTTCTTTGCCTTTCCAGGGGAGCACATTAAACCGATTGCTATGCAAAGCTGCCCCTAGCATGCATTCTTCTAACAAAAGAAGAACAAATGCATATACACATATGGAATATCAGAATTTTTCTTTACTGAAAATTGTACTTTAGCTCTCTGGCCTCTAAGTTGGAAATAAAAATTTCCATTTCCCATGGGGCACGAGAGGATTAAATGAGGCTACATAAAGTGAGAAAGGTATCCATATGTATATGTATATGTATGTGTACATGTATATGTATGTGTACATGTATATGTATGTGATACATATAGGTATATGTGTATATGTGTATATGAATATATAATAGTATATATTAATAATTAGTACAATGTGTAGCATTTATAACACTCTTTAGTAATTCCCATTCCCACACAGGAATAAGAGTAGCTTGACCTGTGCATCTCATAATGTCAGTCACTCTTAAGACTCTGTGCCAGGGAAGAGGCAATCTTGTCAGTGGTTCAAGATATAAAGACACAAGAAAATGAAACTGGAAATTTCTTCCAATATTGATATGAGTCCGTCTGAGTTGAAGGATTAGACTGCAGCTTAAGAATTCAGTACTGATTTATTCTATGAAGAGAAGCTTCCAATTCAGAGGAGACACAAGGAAATGCAAATGTATCAGTCTTTCTGTGACTTTAATAGGAAAAGTTTGGTCTATCCATAAAAAGTGTGAAAGAGAGTATGGGGACCATCTAGTGTCAAGCATCCATGTCCTGAAGTTGGGTTTAATCTTTGCCAGAACTCTAGGTCATTGAGAATTTGGAATTGTGCCCTCAATTACAGAAACACTGGCCACTTCCAAATTATTACTTAAAGATAATTAACAGGTCTGTAACACATCTGAAATGTCAGCTACAAGGCAGACCAGGTTTTACCTAATCAAAATCACCCTTTTATTAAAAAAAATACAAATAGTCATATGAGCCTCATACCAACTTTTCAATACAAAGAGTAAAGTTTTGTAGATGTCATCTGTAGTTCAATAGGCAATTATTCTCATTTTATACTGGATCAATGTTGTATACATTTTTTCTAGCATTTCTGATTGGCATAGTTATGCAAGGAGACAGAAAATTAGACACTTTTCTCATGACATACTATTTACTGTTTAAACCTTCAGGCTGGCAATATGTATTTAAATAATATGTCACAAAAGCCTCTTGATACATGGTAATGTAATAAATATGAGAAGGCTTCTAAAGCTGACTGCTTTTTTCAGCAGCTAGGTTGCTCCCTGCCATGATCCCATCAGTGTGAAATTTTGAGGCACATTTTTCTGAGCAAAATAAAATTCTGGTGATGGGAAGAAATTACTAATTAATTCCAGCTGGAATGAAAAATGAAAAAAAAAACTTCTTATAAAATATTCTTTATGAACTATACTTTTCTGTGCATGGGTCAATTCAATTACATTTTAAACACACTAAATCTTCCAAGATGTCTGCATGGAATTATTAGATGAAATGTATCCACCCACATGGTATATCTATAGATATATGCACTTCATCTGTGGCAGTCTAAAGAGGAAAGAAGCCTTCTCATTTCAAGCAAGGATTTGGCTTTGGAGCCAAGCTGATGTTGAACTCAAGCTCTTCCTGCCTAAGCATCCCACTGGCCAGGATTCCAGGCATGCTCCAGTACTCCTGACTTGCTGTTATTCTGAGAGTACAGTGCAGTTGAGATCTAACCCGGAGCCCTGTACTTGTAAGGCAAGCCTCCTACTACTCAGATGCATCCCCAATCCTGGAAATTTTTGTCATATCAGAAATTAGCACAGCAATAGAAATTCCAAGTTTGAGTATAGACTGAGCTATATATATAGTAAGGTTGTCTTTAAAACTGAGAGAAAGAGAGAAGCAGACAGACAAATAGACACAAAGAGAGAGACAAAGACAGAGAGAACACAAAATATTCTTTGTAATCATACAAGAGCTGGCAAACAGTACTTGTCTAAGTAATTTTACACAGTCTTCATGCATACCTATGCTTTGTAAGGTTAATTTTGGGAAGATACTTACATACACAAATGCTCACATCAAATTATGCAGACCATAGCTGTGCATATACATAAAATACAGGCTTACACACCAAACATTTAAAAGCTACCTTCAAGGTGCTATTTCAAGACAAAGGCAAGAAGCATCATCATATGGATCTAGTGTTCCATCTTGCAAATCTTCCATCCCAAGCTTTGACAATGTCCAGTGACACTCCTTTGGATTTTAACATGGCTATAAATTAAAGCATTCGAAATTTTGAAGCTTGCATTCCCTGTATATTAAAAGCAATGCTCTAGGTCTGCTTCTGTGAAGTAGATCCCAAGGATTTATGAGTGAATACTATGAGAAACAAGTCATACAGGACAGCCATTGTGAGTAAACTCCACTAACAGAGCATGTATGCTGTCACACTGGCTCAGGGCAATGGTCAGAAAAATATCTGGCCCTTTAACAACAATGAGTGGGTTTTTCTGGTTGGTTGGTTGGTTGGTTGGTTGGTTGGTTGGTTGGTTGGTTGGTTGGTTGGGTTTTTTTTCTATTTATTTATTTATTTATTTATTTATTTATTTATTTATTTATTTAACAGCCTGATCGTAGCTCCCCCTCCTCTAAGTTCTCCCACCTCACATAGCCTCTACTTTATCCCCTCTTTCCCTTCACCCCTGAGAAACAAGAGGTCCCCCCATGGGGAACCAATCTACCCTGGCACATCAAGTCACTGCAGGATTAAGCACATCATCTCCAATTGAGGCCTGCCCAGACAGCTCAGTTAGGGAAACAGGGTCTGTAGGCAGGCAGGCCACAGTCAGGGACAGCCCCCACTCCAGTGGTTGGCAGCTGTTGTTGTTGTTGTCATTGTCATTGTTGTTTTGAAACAAAATAGTCACGTGAGTTAATTTGATTGCCACCCCAAGGAAATGCGTGCTTTCTTATTTGAAAAATCCTACCAACAGTAGTGATTTATTTGCCATGTATCAATGCCGGAACGCTGTCATTTAAAATTTTTTGATTTATTATCTGTGTCTGTGTATGCAGGCATGCTTGCCTCAGTACGTATGTGGAGGTCAGAGAATAATATCAGGATCAATTCGTTCTTTCCCCATGTGGGCTCTGGGGATGGAACAGAGGCCGTTGCTAATAAAAACAGTAATAAGAGTGGCAAACATGTTTACCTGTTCTCCTCTCTCAGTGGCCCCAGAATGATGTCTTAATGGTAACCTGGAGAACAAGAACGGGACCTCACTTTATCTAATCACTTCCTTAAACCAATGTGCATATACCCCTCATGTAAAGGGTTTCAGATATAAGTTCTATAAAAGGTAAAGAGGAACATGGCCTTGCAAATCTGAGTTTTCTCTCTCTGTTGAGCCAATGAGTACCACATCAGTTAAGTTGAGAAATGGAATTCCTGCCCCTGTTCCAGGATTCATACAAAAGTTTATCCAGGCATATAATTCAGCCTTTAAAATGTGTGCATGTTCCCACCTCTTCAATCTATCATAAAACTAAAATACCTGCAGGTGGTATCAGAAGTGAGATCTGAGATGCCTGCGGTGCCAATTACATGAGGCACATAGAGCGCCATTTTCTGTGATGATAGAAAAGGTCTGTTCCTGCTTAAGAGCCATCTTCTTCTCCTGTGCCACAAGTGTATCACACTCAGGAGATATCATTGTGCTGGGGATTCAGGAAAGATTGTCCAGAAACAGGAAAAGATAGTTCTCAGACGAAAAATCTTATGATAAAGTGAAATCCTGAACTAGCAGAGCAATGTGCACACCGACATCAAGGTCTGGAACCTGAGATAAAATAGGGAAGTCGGGGACTGAGAGATAGGGATGCTGTATTATATCATGGTAACATTAGCTAAGACGTAAAAGCAAGAGAGAGAAAGGAAAACATCTGAGAATTCATAAACAGTTTTGCTTCAAGTAATGTACTGATATTTCAGACTGCCCAGATCTAATAGGGACACTGATAAAGGTATTCTGTTGGGGTGATTTTAATAATATCATTTGTTTTAAAGTAAAAAAAAAAATTAGACCTAACTAAATAGGACCTCATACACTTCACATGTCAAATATACATGCATGTTCATTTGTATGTATATGTACATGCATATGTATATAAACATATCCATCACACACATAATATATAAAACACAAAATGTGTAGACAGATCTACACCTCATGTTAGTATTATTATCCTCCAATACATAAAATTGAAACTTGTTCTTCACTAATATATTATGTTCACTAGGGACCATATCTGAGCACAGGGTTTCTTTCGTGTGTGTGTGTGTGTGTGTGTGTGTGTGTGTGTGTGTGTGTATTCATTTAAACCTTTCAGCAATGGTTCAAGTAGGGCTTGCAGTGACACAGAGATGGGTATACAGTTTGTAGCTAATAAAGCAACTACTTACACATGACTCACTTACTTGGATTTTCATTCTTAACATTGTAGTGAAGAGTATCCCAATTCCAACCCCTTTTTGGTATTTTGAGACAGGATTGGCCTTGACCGTTCTGAAATTCACAACGTAGACCAGGCCAGCCTGGAACTCACAGAGATGCAATTGCCTTTTCCTTCTGAGTAATGGGATTAAACTTGTGCACCCCAATAGTCCATTAAAATTTATTTTATTTTACACTTCTCTCTCTTACTCTGTCTCTGTCTCTCTGTTTCTGTATGTGTATTTCTATGTGTGTATGTATGTGTTTTTATCTGTGTGTTCGTCTGTCTGTGCAGGTGCCTGTGGAAGATAGAGATTCCAGATCACATGGACCTGGAATTACAGGGGCTATTAGAAACCCAATGTAAATGCTGGGGACTGAACCCGGTTCTTCTGTGAGCACACTACATGCTCTCTTGCTCATGAAGCCATCTCCCCAGCCCTTTGCATAACCTTGTACTGAAAGTAGGAGAATTAAGAAAAATCAGAGATTTATCAAACTGGAAAGAACTTGAAGGCAAATAGAACTGTCCTTATTCCAAATATTTATCTCAAACTATAAAATATAAGAAAAATTTAAATTTTTAAATCAACAGCCAGTATATGATAAAGCTGTAGCTATATAGAAAGGTCACCAGAGCACTGATGATAGCTATTTATTTTACACAAAGGGTATGAATTATAGGTGCCAATCAAATAGAAGTTCCCCTTATGAAGCCTAAAAGGAATTCTAATAAGTCATAGTTAATAATAATAATAATAATAATAATAATAATAATAATAATAATACAAAACCAAACTGAAAAATACCACTTTGAAAGAGAGGCTGAGAATCAAACCAAGATTTTCCACCAGAATTGAGATTAAGCATGGAAGAATATTCTAGGCTATCTCTATTCCAAACATTTTGATAAAAGAAGACCCATCGCTTTACAGCAGTGGGAAGTATTTCTCTCAACAATGTGTGAGAAACAGCACTGAGAAAAGATGAGCCACGTGGGTTATGAGGGAGCTCAAACTAAATCACCTCCAAAGGAGATTAAGAACATTGCGGAGACACCTGAGTCTGGGTTTCTCCAGGCTTGGAAGCCATGGACTGCATCTTGTCGAGCCAGCAAACTTAGTTTCAACTGTTTAAAAACTGAATGCTGAAAACATTCAAAAACAACACTGACAAAGAAAGATGGGGAAGAAACCCCCACCAGAATGCCTTGTCTATATGATGGAGATCATTGAATATTCAAATATCAAGAAGGCTGTCAGTGAGGTTGGAACCACATTTTCTACTGACGCTTGAGTTGTGGTGGTAAAGGGTGAGGTTTTTAGAGATGTCTTATTATATGGCTGAGGTATAAAATGTGATGTTTCAATGTTTGAAAGATCCCCAGGTTGCCTCAGTTGATAATGAACTCATTATACTTCTCTCTAAGCCTACTGAGTGCCAGACCTATGGATATGGACTGCCATGCTTTAAATATTTGAATGTATATTCCTAAGCAATCCTGGCCCATGTTTTCATAATGCCTTTGGGTTTTAGTATCAGTGTAGTGTTGGCCTCAAAATGTGTGGGCGGAGTTCTGTGTGTTATATTGTCAGTGTCTGTTCAGTGTCTTGCTCTTGCCTCAGTTTGAGAAAAGAGATTGTACAGGTATGGTACTATTCCTTATTTGAAAGGCTGGTATATTTTTAATAGGAAGGTCATTTTTGTCTGGAATGTTCTTTATGAAAATATGTTATTTGGATCTCAATATATATATATATATATATATATATATATATATATATATATATATATATATATATATATAGTTGCTCAAGTCATCTACATCCTTGGTTTTGGCCAACATTCCAGGTTCCATGCTCCCTTTCCCTTTTTTCTGCTTTCTTTGCAGTCACACATCTTCACAGTCTATTTAAACTTTCTCTGCATTTGTGGAACTGGTGCACTTGTTATTTTCAGCAGCTAGCCTATCATCTATTTCCTTTCTAATTATGCAGTGATCCATCAGACAGTCTAGGCTGAGGTTCGCCTCCATCTCTCCTGCCTCAGCCTTAAGATTACTTACTTGTTTTGTTTAGAGAGGTTCTTTAGTTAGTCCAGCCTTCCCCAGATCATTCTGACTGCCTGAAGAATACAGGGATTACAAGCATAAATGACAATACCTTTTTCTGTGTTTCATTATATAGATCATAGTCTCTCAGTTCCCCAATGCAAGCCACTCAAGCTCAGCTCTTGAATGACAATGTCCTTTCTTCAAAGATAGATACTTCTGTCTTTTGTGCACAGATATACAGGGAGTAGCAATAGGCAAAAAAGAAAAACCATGGAGATTATCATTGTCTTAACAAATTATATAAGGATGACAAATATTCCCTAACTATTAAAATAGTGGAAATGGGAAAAGAAGAATTAAATTGTTTATTAGTGACATTGTCTTCCTGATAGCACAAGCAGAAAGATTCTGCCAAAATGGGGTAACAGAGCATGAGAAAATGACATAAAAAGTTTTTTTTTTCCAACATCTACAAGAAGGTGCCTGGAGGACCGATGAAAGCAGAAAGAGAAAGCTCAGTAGATGTGCACATAAGAAGGAAAAGGAAATGTGGAAAACCACACACACAAGAAGAGTTTGGGAGAGGCAACTGTATAACTCACAGCAAACTGAAAACCAAACTGGAGACCAAATACTCAGAGAAAAGAGAGCCATAGCAGGACTGCTGTTTATATAGTGGGTGAAACTAGTGGGAGTATAGGACTCAGGAAGATGATAAAAGACACCAATACTAAAAGGGAAGAGTAGAATGTTTAAAATAAGTGAGAACAGATGCTCCTATGTGTCCAAGTTAGCATTTAATTGTGTTTGTTTTAAAAAGGAATGGGCAATTTAAAAAAACAAATCTTTTCTTTGTTTTAAAGTTGCAAGACAACATTATGAAGTTTTTCATATAATTAAAGTGAGGTTCAGTTAGAGTAACCAGTGTCAACATAGGCCGCCTTCCTAGATTTATTCAGATCTACTCTACCTATCATGTTCAGGTCATTTTACAGAATTAACATTTAGACAAGAGTTGTCACACTACATTTTTGGTATGCTTACTTTTTAGGATTTGTGTGTGTGTGTGTGTGTGTGTGTGTGTGTGTGTAGTATCCAAAGAGGCGTATCAGATCCCCTAAAACTGAATTCTAGGCAGTTGTGGGCCTTTTATTATGGGCTCTGAGAAACTAATCTGGGTCCTTTGCATGAAATAAATGCTCTCATCATTGTGCCATATCTCTAGGCCCTTAAAAGCTATGGCATTATAGTTAATGTATTAAATTCTGTCTTCCCACCTCCATCTTAAATTCCATGAGGCCAGAGCTTACTATCCTCTGCATCATTTCTAGTATGTAGCATGGTAGAGTTTAAAATGTATAGACTTATTTCCTCATTATTAATCTTTGTGGCAGAAAGCCAGCCATGTATTTTTAATGATTCTAATCCACCCTTTCAGAGGACTAAATGCCCTTATTATTGTAACCTTATGCTGATGGTTTTATTAAAACTAAGTACTACAGTAGGGAAAAACAGTCTCAGAGTACAACTCTCTAGAAAGAAATGTAAATGGATAATAAAGAAGCAATAAAATGTTAGAAGACCGGGGTGCCTATTTTAAAATTGTATTCCATGTGTCAGTTGATAATACGTGACTTGACATCTACTCTAGACCTAAGGAATAATTACATATAGCAGTTTCTAAGCATCCATTCATATTACATTCCCTATGGGGGAAAAAGCCTGCATTAGGCAATATTGAGATGAAGCTAAATCTTTTCAAAGAATCATCATTACAGATTTACTTATGGAAAGGTAGTCCAGTGCACTGACTTAAAAGGTGGCACGTGTCAACCTGTATTTTTTTTTTTTAATCTGTTATAGTGTCAAGTCATCCAGCCTCTGGTCTTGACAGTTTTCTGAAAAAACTTTAAAGGGTAAAAGTAAAAGTTCAGAAGAGTGAAAAATCACAAGTCTGCATTAGAGATTACTATTGCAGTTACTTGGAAGACAAATCCAATGGTAAGACTGGACATGCTCTGTGGCCAGAAGAGATGGGACAGGGCTGTCCAGAAGGTCTAACCCTGAGGGAAATTATGATTTGGCCTTCAATCAGAAGTAAGTCAAAGTTGTGGACCTGTACCCACAAAATAGTATTAAGCCAGGTTTGCTTTAAATTGGACAATCTTATGCTCTCAAGTCTGAAGGTAGAAAGTCTGGAATGGTAAAGGATTATATGGTTTCTTGTGAGGCCTCTCTCCCATGCCTGCAATGATTATATTACCACTCTGTCCTTACAAAGCCTTGCCTAAATCTTGTACATAATATTGGTAACTCTGTGTATCCAAATTCCCTTCTCTGATGTGATACCACTCACATCACATGAAGGTCTCACTCAGCTTTATCATAACCACCTCTTTAATGGTTTCATCTCCAAGTATAGCCACATTCCAAAGAAATATATAGATTTACCAGGCAAATAAGAGATGCAAGAGTCTAGATAACTGTTCAGGAAACCTAAGAAAGGTAAGGAGTTTACTTTAAAAAAAAATCCGGAAATCTTTAATTTTTATTATAATTGAAATAAATATAAATAATTGCTATTCTGTTCATGTATCTTGCTCAGTTCTGTTCTTTTTAGATTTATTTTTAATTGTGCAATGAATTCCTAGGAAGGCTAGAAGACAGTCTTCAGCTCCTTTGGAGTCTGGTGTTAGTTATAGGCTGCTGGGAGGTAAAGATTTTTTTGAAAGATATACTTTTATTATTTTAATTATGCTCATTGGGGAGGTACAGACATGTGTGTGCAGGTGTGTGCAGGGGTCATCAAAATTAGATCTCCCTGGAGATAGAATTCTAGGCAAGTCTGAGTCACCTGATAAGGGTGTTGGAAACTGAACTAAAGTCTGCTTCAAAAGTAGTGTGTTCTTAACCACTAAGCAATCTCTCAACTCTGAATAAAGAACTTTAAAATATTTTTATTGGCTATTGAAGAATTGATGTCCAGAAGGTCTAACCCATGAGATGCCTGGGGCCTTAACATATAATAACCTAGATAGCATAACATGCCTCCTAGTGGCACCCCAGGGCACATCAGCCTCTGTTTATATAATAAGGAATCTATGTCTTCCATGGAAACACATTTTACTTAGAGACAAATTCATTTTTTAGAAACAGTTGTGAAATGGCCCATGCACTTTGGTTTTGCTTTATTCATTGTCTATTACAAGTGTTTTGTTCTTTCCCAAATGCAGTTAGCCTTGTACTTACTTACTTACAGAGCACTTCAAAAAAAAAAAAAATGGGTAATAAATTGTAGCTTGTAAGTGTCAGATAATCTAGGTCCTTTGATCAGGAGGGGATTATTACAGGGACTTGCATGTGCCTTGGTAGAGGCTCCTTCTCCTTCAGACCAAGCTCAGGAAGACAGAAAAACAACAGCAAATACTTTATATGGATATGGGCCAACCTTGAACATAGTAATAAGTTTAAGACAGAGACTACGGCTGGGTGTCTGCAAGTCAGTGTGGCCCAGCAACAGACTCCCATCTGCCAGAGGAGACCTAACATAGTTTAGAGAGATGTCACCAGGAACAAGTGCTGACTTGTCAGTTGGTAGCTAATGATTGGAAAGGAGAATGACTCTCAGGAAATGTCAGATGAGATGGAAGGTTAGAGGTCCCCACCCCTTGGTGATCTAAAGGCTTCATGGATTACTGAACCAAAAATTAATAGCAGAAAGAGCCACTCTTAATTAACTAGTACGTTTACTTATTTTAAAATTATACATTTGTGTGTATATGTGTGAGTGTGTGCGCCTGTGCAGTTCACAGGGCAACTTGAAAGTGTTGTCCCTCACTGTCGCCTGTGTGGGTTCCAGAGTTTAAACTGAGGTCATCAACCTCAGCAATTAGTGCCTTTAGCTGCTGAACTGTCTTGCTGACCTGAGATTCCTATTTTTGAGTACTCAAGTCCACCATTAACTTTATTTAAACAAAGCAGTTTTCTTCTGATTATTACCACATTTATTTATATTGCTTGAAAAGTTCAGAGTCTACCAAAGCGGCAACAATTATTTCCAACATGAATTAAAATCAGGTCAGCTTCTACAAAGGTAGATTTTAATGCTCATTTTTAAAGTTCCCTTGGCATGTAAAATATGACTTTCTATATATCGAGATGCTTTATGAATCAACAACCATGGCTGATTTAAAAAAAAAAAAAAATCACCAAACCAGAATCCTAGTCTAAATGTTCCCTGTTCTAGTAGAAAGTAGAAAGGCAATATTGGAAATGCCAACCTATTGAACATCAAGATAGATGCTAATGACGGGGCAGGCTGCTCTCATTCACAAAAGAACAACTGTAAACATCAGGCATGCATGCCCCGGAGCCCATTCATGAGATGGAGGCCAGTTGCAGAAGCACAGAATGTTGGGATCAGAGCATCTTAGATTCCATCTGGCAAACGCCCTCTTTCACAGATGTGAGAACTGAGATCTGGAAACATGGAAAGATTTGTTTAAGGCAAGAGTCATCACTGTCGGATATAGTCCTGGAAACGGCGTCTCAACAATTCTGCTTCTGTGCAGAATTGTCTCAAGGTCAGAAGAGAACCACTTGCCTGGGCATTTTGACTCTTGTCCAAGGGCAATTACAGAATTGTCAGTTGTGATATTTAAATCCATTTACCACTTTAGATAAGAAAAGAATGAGTCAAGAGGTTGGCATACCCACAATGTCTGGCCTTTGCTCCTATTGAGGAAATATTTTTCTAACCTGATAAGTCCCATACATACCCACCACTTGCATGCTCTGTTGACAGAACCATCACACAAGCCAGATTACTTGTGGTATAATAAAATCTCATGAGAAGACGTTCAGTCTGATACAATGAATTCATAAAATACCACATGTATAGCCCAGAGCACATACAAGAAAATGCAAAATTTTTAGTAAACATTTTGCTCAAATTTCCTCTGAAATAATTTAACGTATATCCTGAGCAAGTGGTTAAGATACATCTTAAAATACATGTCAAACCATAATTAGATATAGTTTAGAGTAATAGCTAATCATTCAAGCTTTTCATAATTCAAAGTTTTAAAAGAAACTGAACAGTGAGGGTAGACAAATGACTCAGCTATTAAGAGCACTGGCTGCTCTTCTAGTGGACTCAGGTTCAATATCACATGGCAGCTCACAATCATCTACAACTACAGTTCCAGGAATACAATGAAATGCCCTTGTCTGGTCTCTGAGGAAATCAAAGAGTCATGTGATTCACAGCCTTACATGCAGGCCAAATATCTATAGACTTAAATTTTTAAAAAACAAATAAGCTTAAAGATAGAAAATTTACACTTGTTACAACTAGACTTTTGTTACAACTTTATCTGCCTCAGGATATGTTGCAAACAATAACCACCGAAAATCTTTTAAAAATTTCAAGATAACCACTGGTAAATTGTCTGTGGTCCAGAAAATAGTTCCCATGAATGTAACCTTACAAACTGAATGCTTCATAAACACACACACACACACACACACACATACACACACATGCACAAGCACACGCACACACACATACACATACACATACACACACACACTCACAAACATTTTAGGAAGAAGGATTTCAGTGGAAGAGGGAAGAGGATGAGATGAGACACTGAGAGATGAAAAATTACTAAAATTTAGCATATACAGAAATGAAGTGTAAAATAGTTAACTACTGTAATCATGATTTGTTAGTTGTGGAGTCATTTAAAATGAATGTTGGCAGATCATAGTGTGGTAAAACTAAGGATTTACAGGTGGATGATGTGAGATCTGACTCTCAGACACTTATCTTGGGTGAAAACAGTATTTTCTGTCAGATGATACAACCAATTCTCAAAGTGACTTTTTTCATTAGAACTATATATTTTCTGCACTGCTGAACAATGTGGAACCTTAGATACACAACTTGTCTCTTCAAGAAATGTTAGCGAAAGAACACAAATGTGTTGCAGCCTTCAGATACTCCAGAAGAAACTGGGGTCAACACAAGCTGACAATTTGACAAGGAGTCCTGACAAGGAGTCCAAGAAATGCGTGTGATAAGTACCACTGAATCTTTCTAAGTGTCCCTCATTGTTCCCTGGCATATATCTGTATTAGTTTTCCTCTGCTCCCGAGTCATCAATACTCTTATGAAAATGTTGGAAGAGTTTGATTGTTCCTATTTCCTATACCTCTTACTTTCAGATAGTTTTACCATTTCAAACATTTAGCTGAAGTTTTTTCACCTTCCTGAGTATTTTCCCTCCAAACCATCTCCATTCATCTTATCTGACCTTGATCTTTCTGTTAGACTACAATTTCCTCATGTAAATAATAAACTTCTCTGACATGTTCCTCTGAAGATATATGTTAGCATCTTTGTATCTATAACAAAGTCCCTGGAACACTTAAGGAGAGATACCGTTTCAGAGATGTTATCTCTCTCCTCACCTTTGTCTATTGCGGTGGGACAAAGCTTATGGTACAGGCTACCTACAGGAAACAGAGAGAGTACGTGAAGGAGCTAGGACAATATACAATACCCAAGGTCCCCTAGAGACCTATTGCTTTCAACTAGGCACTGTGGTGGTTTTAATGAGAATGGATCCCGTAGACTGATACATTTGAATGTGTGGCCATCAGTGAGTAGCCCTGCTCAAGAGGGACTAAGAGGTGTGGCCTTGTTGGAGGAAGTGTGTCACTAGAGCTGGGCTAGGTTTTAGAAGCTCAAATAAGACCCTGGGGTTCTGTCTTCCTTCTGCTTGCAGATGCAGATGTGTAGATACTTCTCCTGCACCATGTCTGCCTGTGTGCTACCATGACTCCCACCATGATGAAAATGGACAAAATCTCTAAAACTGTCAGCCAGCCCCAGTGAAGTGCCTTCTTTTATAGAAGATGCCATGGTCATGGTGTCTTTTCATGGCAATAAAATACTCAGTCAAGTTCAATCCTTCACTTTTCATCCACCTCCTCCTAATGACATAACATTATAGATGCAACAATTCATTAATCCACTGACTGGATCTGAGCCTCCATGATCCAATCTCTAAAGCCTACCATATGGCAAGAAAGGACACCCAGTCTATGGGTCTGTGAAAGAGATTTCATATTCTGCACCCAACAAGGTCTAGTCTGATAGAAATATAATAAAATCGATATTGACATTTTTACCGTACAACTTTATATGTTTTAGCTACTGTTCTGGTTCCATTTCTGATGCTGTGATAAGGTGTCCTAACAAAAAAGGGGGAAAGGGGAGTGGCTTGGCTTACAGTTCAGTGTTACAGTCCATCATTTGGGGGCAGTCAAGGCAAGAATTTCAGCAGCTAAACCACATCGCACCTTCATTGATGAACACATACACACACACACACACACACACACATACACACACACACACACACACACGCTTGCTTGCTTGCTTGCTTGCTTGCTTGCTTGCTTGCTTGCTTACTTGCTCTTATATAGCTGTCTCCTATCCTATGAATTAAGGAATTCCTTGCCTAGGAACTAGTACAGAGAGCTACCAATTGACTATCAAGACAGTGTCCCAGACAAATCCTATTTAGGCAATTCCTCAATTGAAGCTCTTCCCAGATGATTGTCAAGTTGACAGTTAACACTAACCAAGGTAGATGAAATGGGCTGTAAAGTTGAGAAGGAGAAACGAGGTGGTGGTGAGTGTTGTGCACTGATCCTAAATAGTAAACACGAGACAGAGACTGAGAAACCACAGCAAATGCAAGAGATGTCTGAAAACTGATGAACTTCAGAATTACGTCGTGATTTCCCTCGGGATATTTATAGCTCCAGAGTTTCTGATTTGTGAGATGAGAAAAAATGGGAAGGAATTAAATAAGAGGCAAATATATGACCTGAATATTGAGTAAGACTTTACAGTCCCAGAGAGCTTCCTTTGGCTCTGAAATTTCAATATCCTTTCAGAAGGCAGTTAGTCTAAATTTGGGGGAATGTGAAACTTTAGCTGAGAGGTACCAACAGATTTTTTTCTTACAATATAAAGAAGTAATTAATAAGTGCTAAATCTAATAATCAAAAATATCTCTCCCTCTTCCTCCTCTATACACACACACACACACACACACACACACACACACACACGATCTCCTCTTCTCACAGTATCGCCCGCAGCATATATTTGAGCACAGAGCCAACTCTGCTTCTACATTGCTATGACTTACCTATAAGTTTTCCTCCTTTTTTCCCTCTAGATTTTTATAGCAGCACAATGTGATCCTCGTTTAAAATAAAGTCTTATCTTTCCATGCTGAATGACTTTGTTTTATATTTTCTCTGACACAAATAGAAAAGCCAGCTCCCATTCGTCTCCCTATGGTAGGCTACACCACAAATCAGCATATAGCTTGAGAATGTGTCTATATGGTAATAACAACGATAGAATAAAATCATCCATACGGATCTTTCTAGATGCATTCTGTTACTTTTGTTAAACATCTCTGGCTTCCTCTTCGGGGAATCTTCCCAGGAGTACTGAAAAAGGTTGGAAGCTCATAGTAGAAAACACCACATAAACCTTCACACTCACACTAACACCTTGATTAAGGGTCTCCATATGCTCTTAGCTTCTGAACCTCCATCAGAAACCCTCAGTCCAGCAATTCCAGCTTTACATCATAGATTCTTAGGAAACATATCTAGGAGGGTGGTGAGATCCAAGTCCTCCTGATGCCTTGTACCTGTTTGAATCATACTTTCCTTCTCCATCACACAGAAACACATTGCAAAATCCTTTAAAATTGAGCCCTCTTCCCATTAATATTGGGCAACTGCGATTTCACCCGGAATCCTGTAATTACTTCGAGCCCCATCTCTCTTCCTAATCACTATTGGCTTCTACCCTCTTCGGTTCTGGTTGCAGAGGTACTTCAGGCCAGACAATGGCTCTCCCTTGACAACATGAAGCATGTGAGTGATTTAAGGGTTTGGAAAAGCAGGGCACATAGCATGGCCTTGTGTTGTTCAGTTTGGGTCCTACTGTGAGCAATAAAGCTTTTAATTAAAGAAATTAATGAGAAAATTCCCTGGGCTGGAAGCTTAATCCTCACAGCAATAGGGTTTTGGGCGTCTACTGATGGGTATCTTGGCAACCTTGTCATCTCTTGCCACCACTGACTTGGCTGGGATTTCCCATCTTCAGCCAGAATCTCCTCCTTATTGCTACATCTGGACACAATACAAAATCATCCAGAATCTTCTTTATGTCCTTGCCTGTCTGCCTATCCTCTCACTGCTCAGTGGCACCTACTCATCAAGCCACTGAAATGAAAAAACACCCCAGGGCAATTTCCAGTCTTTTATGGCACCTGCCATGCAAGTATCTATACGCCCCCCACTGCCCCCTGCCCCAAACACACACACACACACACACACACACACACACACACATCACTGTGTCCTCTTGTGCTGTGACTCTGTCCCTCCTGTGCTTGTTTCCTGTGATGGAGGATTTCCTGCTAATATTGTAAATATCCATCAAAAATTCCTAATTGCTACCCTTCCCATGAACCTTCGATATGGCTCACCCTCCTCCTCCTGGTCTGTCTCCAACTCCCTATCATTCTCTCTTGCCTCTATTCAACTTTGGATGCCTGTGTCCCTGGAGAGTCATTGCTTGGAAGCTTAATAGTGAAGAGATTAGCATGTGGTTCCTTAAGGAACCGGTAGGGCTCTGCCAGGGGGAGTTCCTGTGAGAGGATTAAGGGCTAGGAGAGGCTCCTGAGAAGGAAGTGCCATTGTGTGAGCTACAGAGGAATCTATAAGTAAGGAAACCATCTTGCTCCATATATTAAATCCACTGGTGACTCCATCTGTCCCTTTTCCATCTCTGAATCTGGGAAACACCAACATCCATGCTTAATGCTCTACCCAGTCCTATGTCACTCCATCACACCATACCAAGACAATGGAGAAACCCTCTGTCCTTTCTCGTGCCCCTCTCTGGGCAAACAGTTATAATTTTCATAACAAACAGTCCTGTCTCAGGCCAGAGCCACTACTTTCCTTCACTCACACAAGCTCCAACCTCTGTTGGGATGTTTATACCTTAATTATAACCACAATTTGACTTTCTAAATTGAATAGCTATTGAAAATGCCCGTTCCGCCAAATAACAGATATTTGCAACAGCTGAAACATCCTGGATGTAGGAAAGACTCAAACATAGGGTGAGGAGAAAAAGAAAGTTATGATTTAGTAGTTTTCTTTTTTAAACTACCTAGAATGCTTGCACTGTTGGCTTTTGATATCTGAATCTCCTCCTTCCACCCTCCCCATGCTGTATGGAATGGCATGGCTGCGAATTCCAAGTATTTGCTACCCTGGGTGATGACATTCAGGGCCTGCCACAGCATTTCTTCACATTTGTTCATTTGCTGTTTGTTTCCTTAAAGTCTGAAGAACAACAACAAAAAAAAGAAAAAAAAAGAAAAAAAGAAAAGAGAACAAAAAAAGAAAAAAAGAAAAAAAGAAAAAAAGAAAAAAAATGAGCATGTCCAAATGACATGAAGGTGTGCTGGCTGTCATTGTCTGGGCTGCAGAGGACACTGGATTCCTGTGTGCCTATTGAGAGATGGAACTGCTTAGGGAAAAAAAAAAGACTAATTAATGAACTTGTCAAACCTCCCTCCCAGAAGAACGCACTGCTGTCTTGTACTCAGTATTCTTTCACAGTCACAGAAGGTCTATTTTCTCTTCTTGTTCTGACGCTTTTGTTGCACAGGCTCCCCGCACCTGTCACAATACTGCACAAGGTGAGTAGGACACTCTCAGTATTGAAGAATGTGCATCATTCTTCAGTGAGTACAAATATATGCCTAAACACGTCCGTGAAATATGATACAAAGGCAGGGTGGGTAATTAGTACGCTATGTAAAAATGATTAGGAATTTTACATTTTAGTTGTATTTATGCAAGTTTCATTGGAATGCCGCTGCACATTAGTCAGGCATGCTATAGTTTTCCAGTTTAAAATCAGTGCCTTTAAAGCAACCAGAGTAAATATTTCAATATGGAGTTTAAAGTTTGAATGATTTATTGCAATTGTATTTTATATTCCAACCTTTTAAATCATGATGCCAATAGAATGCCAACCATGTTAAAAAATTGCCATAGTAACCTAATTAGTAACTTAAATTGCCTACAAAAAGCTTTAGAATTAATTCATAAAATGTGTGAATCACACCTGCCTGCACTATATAACTAAAAATCTGCCAGAGGCCAAAAAACAAACCACTCCGCCCATCTTTGATGGCCTGCCATGTTGAAACAGCACAACCTACACATATTTAAATTTTTTTGTTATGTGGGTCTATTTGTAAAAATCAGGAAATGGAAAATATAGTATTTGGGAGCTCATTATATTGGGTCATATTTTACCTACTTTTACAAATTAAAAGAGCAATTACCCATCAACTCCTAACCTCTCTTAATCTGTCTCTCTCTTTTTCTCTTTCTATTTCTCTCTTTTCTCTCTCTCTCTCTCTCTCTCTTTTTTTTTCTCTCTCTCTCTCTCTCTGTATACATGTGTACATGCACCTATATATTTCCATAACTGTTTCAAATGTCAAGTATTTCATTCTCCACAGGGAAGAGAAACATCACTTTGCTGAACTTACACTTATATAAAGTCATGGGACAGTGCGGTGCTTCCATAGGTAAAAACTCTTGTTTGCAAGCTTGGTGAGTGGAGTTTGATACTCAGAACCCATGCAGGAAAGTGTGATTCCTACAACTTTTTCTCAGACCACACATATTCTGGCTGAAGCCTATACACACACCCCAAATACATATAAATGAGTTTTAAATATTCACATATATTTGAATACATTGCAAACAAAAATCACATAATAGAAAGTGATGAAATTTTTTTTAAAAAGTCCATTCTGGCAGTTTTGTCATTTAAGCAAGTGTGAAGTCATAAGTTTGAGGTACTCCCTCGAGCTCAATCCCTAATCTAAATGCATATAAAGTGATAGAATCATGAAGATGTGTTGACTATTACAGATGCACACCTTTTAACATATTAATAGTATTTACCTTGAAGTAGTAAAAGTATTTACCTTTGTTGATTGCATTGATATATTTTCTATTAATGGAACTAATTTAATTTATAGATGAGTCAGTTCTCTCCTCTTGAGTTGGGCACACAAGGCAGCTCCTTCATACATTCCCTTGTTTGGATTCTGCTTCTGTCTGTCTGTCTAACTGACTGTCTCCTCTCTCTCTCTCTCTCTCTCTCTCTCTCTCTCTATATATATATATATATATATATATATATATATATATATATATATATATAATTATGTATAATATATTTGATAATAGATAGATGGATGGATAGATAGATTGATAGATGCAGGAACAGGATCATGTTTAACAGCTCTTGATTTTCTAGGTTCTCAGAAAGCTGTCAATCTCTATTTCTTAAAATTCCCAGGTAGAACTGTCACGGCTGCTTCTATAACACGCTCAGGATCACACCTGCTTCCCTGGAGGACTCTTCTGTCTGGTTATCTCCACCCTGCTGACAGATTTTATTCCTTTGTACTTTCTTACCACTGCTGCTTTTGCTTTGAGGAGGGATGTGCTTGCTCAGATCATGGCTCCTGTATCACCTCTGTGCGCTCTCCACTTCCGGCTTGCCCTGCTGGCTAGTAGTTCTTAGTACACGGTGCCCATCTCGGCAGACTCCCATCAGTCAGGAATTGTTAGAAACAGAGATTCTTGAGTTCTACCCTGGAACTCCTGATTCAGAAACTGGAGGTGGGACCCAACCATCTGCGTCTCATGAAAGCCTTCCAAGCAGTTATCATGCTAAGATTTGAAAGCCAGAGTTCTTGAATCATATACTTTTTTTTTTAACCAATAACCAAAGTCATGTTCACTCACCTGCTTCAAACTTCTTCAATGATGTCTTCCCTCTGAGTGTCTCTTTGGGTCAAGGAGAGCATCCATGCTCTTTGGAAGAAGACACACCAGACCCATTCTGTTCTGATATTTCAGTTTTTCTCTCCACTTCCTCCCTCCCACCTAGTGTTTTAGTCATGAGGATGTTTTGAAATACTGTGAGCACAACCTGTTTCTTATGCCTTTATGTCTTTTCCTAGTACACTCTTCCCCCACACAGCCAGTCCACCTGGAAGAGTCCTATTCATCTTCATATAGATCCAGCTCAAATGTCCCCTCTCCTGGAATGATTTCTGGGGGCTAATTTCAATAATTTACTTATACCTTTTTTCTACTCTTCCAGGTCCACCTACATAATTGTCCTGAATTTACATTAGTGTACATTTAAGAAGAAATGAGGACTGCTTACTTGCGGAAGGAGGTAGAAGGGAAGGGAGAAGTGATATGTGGTCTGCCTCCCACCAGCTCACCCCTAGTCCAGGAACTTAAAAGTGATGTGTGTCTCTCAGAATAACTGTGGCACCCTGAAAGGACACCAATACTTCCTCCAAGATGCTGGCTGAGTTGCTTATCAGTCCTGCGTCACAGGTACAAATGGAGGCCCACATATCCTATTTCAAAATGTTCAAATGTCATAAATAAAACTAAAAAAAAAAAAAAATCAGTAAAATAGATTGCATCATTCTTATCCCCTAAGAGATATGGATGTTTTCAGGCTGAAGGAGGGGGTTTAGAAGGAGATGGCTTTGTAGAGAACCTGAGCTCCATCCAGCAGCCATGTTCACAACCACCTTTACTTCCATTTCCTGGAAATCTAATACCCTCTTAGGCTTATATAGGCACTGCCCTTATGAGCACACACATGCACATACAGACACATGCACATACAGACACATGAATACACATAATTTATTATGAAAAGACTCATGTCTTAATGAGAAAAAATACAGCATAGTAATGGTATTTACTGGGAAAATATAAAATATAATAATGTTCAATAGCATGCCTCCATATTTTGCTTTAAGGCAGCTATTAAAGCTATAATTTATAATGTGTTATATATGTTGGCCATAAAATATATATTGTGTATATTTCTTAGCTTTGTTTATCAAATGATTGCTGTGACCAATATTTCTAGTTATTTTCTGACAGTAATAATCCAGAGAATGTAAAATTAAATGTAATTTTACTAAAATGGTAGAAAATATAAAACTCTTATGAAGATCAGCTATATATGAAAACTCAAAAAACAAATCTGTGCAAAAAGTTTTCTGTCTTAAGTAGTCAACAATACATGCTATGCTCAAAATGACTATATCTTAATGAATGTCAAACTTCAATCTGAGGATTTTTTAAACTTGCTATTTTCTCATTTAATTGGATTATTCATCTCATAATCCAACTGTAGATAAACTAAATACCTGGTAACTTGAAAAACAATAAATCACTGGGTAACCATAAATGGGTCCATAACACATTCAGTTTACCTTTTCTCCAGTACAATAAATACATAGGTGGAACATACCCTGTTTATTCATTCACAATTTACCCCAGTCACCATGGGCAAATGTTGTGTTAGTCTGTGTGGATTTCCAAATCCACAGTGATGATTTGAAGTATTGATTCCAGAAGGAAGAATCTGGAAAGAATTTAAATGATCTTAAAGAATTCCATTCTCTTAAACCCCCAAATAGCATCCCACACCATCCTTGGACCATCCAGGTCCACCCTGGATGCTAGTTGCTATGAGTTGCCTGCCTTTGCAGCTTTTTATCTGTTGTATGTTACACCCAGAACAGTGGTGAAGAAATATTACCCTAGAGCTTGTTATACTGCTAACCTTTGGGATGGATATTCAATCACACCTATTGTACTGAGCAGGTTTTGGTATTAAGTGAAGGAGGGTCCAGCAGGATGTGTTGTAACATAGGGTGCTCTAGTTCATGGACTCATGACAAGAGCCCATTCCTTGGATCTGGACCTGGTATTGTTTATGCGTTTATTATCCTCATTTTAGCCAGAACCAAAGAAATAGAGTTAAGCTCTGAGCTGCCCTCCTAGAGGGGTTACCCAAATGTATCTGCTAGTTGTAACTATTATACATTCTCAGTCTCTCCTCTAACTTTGGTCTAGAAAGGCAGAAAAAGTGTTTTGCCTACCACTCACTGAAGCATCCTCCATCTCCCATATCCACATTGTTGCTGCAAGACTGTTAAATCAAAGCCTACTTTTCGCCTTGATGGGGGGAAAAACAGAAGACCTAGATATTCTTGAAGAGATTTTCATTTGATGTCCTCTGTTTTGATATGGTCAATAAAGCATTTATGTCTAAAACATCATCTTTCTGGTGGAGTTCCATTGCACAGTTGTCACTCACTTGATTATGTCTGACACAAAGCATTTTCACAGAGACCTTTACTGTGTACCTCCATTCTTTGTGGACTTAGATGCAAAGATTTTGTGAAGATGTGGAGGGGAAAGCTACAAACAGGTAGCTGGATCATTAGCCTCCTGTGTCAGCTTGGCTAGGGTCTGGTGCTCAGTTGCCTGATCCCATTCTTAGGAGACACTGCCATGCAAGTATTTCATGGATGGGATTAACCCATTGTCTAGCTGAGTATGGTTGTATACACCTATCATCTCAGAGTTTGGGAATGAGACATGGAAGAACCAGGGGTTCAAAGTCAGCCTCAGCCACATAGCAAATTTGAGGTCAGCCTTTTAAAAGATTCTGTCTTAAAAACGACAAAGAATCTGTTGGCTTTGATGAAAGGGGGTACCTTTGAGAATGAGGCTGAGCCTTATCCAGTAAGTTGTGGACCTGAAGAACAAAACTGGAATCACTGAGGAGAAGGATGTCTGCCTCAAAACTAATATAAAAATCTGACTTGAGCTCCCAGCCTTCCCTGCACATTTCTGATTCAAGCCCATAATGTTAGCTTTTGCCTAAATTCCTGTCCAACTTGCCTTATAGATTTTTAAGCTTGGCAGACCCATGAGAACAGAAGCCAATCCTTCTCTGACTAATACAGACAGATATTTTTATCATGCCAGCCCAATCCTCAAAGCTAGGTCATTACCAAGAAAACAGAAACATATCTATGCAACCTAGACCTTCTCTCTTTACCTCTCTACAGCACGCTGTACAAATTACCGTTTCAATAATTTGGGACATATATTAAAATAATAGGTGTGAAAGTTGCCCTCCTATTCTAGACTCTGAGTTCCTCCCATGCAGAACTGTGCTACTCATTATTGTATTTCCTGAGGCTAGGAATTGCCAATCACTTATTAAATGATTAATAAATGCTGACTGGATGCTAGCTAGCATGGCAGAGATAACACATTACCTAGAAAAGCTGGCATGGGTGAGTGAAGGGAAGAGGAGGGGAGATGATGGGAGGGGGGAGAAAAGCACAATGGAAGAACAAAGAGAAAGAAAGAAAAGAAGAAGCAAATAGGGAATGGTCTCCGCAAGCTTAGGTACTCCATGAGATGGTACCCAGGCAGCTTCCAGAGCTGGGCACCATCTTAACCACCACTCTCCTAAAGAGGGTGATAGTTCTGGCTTAAGTACTTGGTACCAACAAGCAAGTGACTTTAATACCCAGTTGGTCATTTCCATTTAAGAGTGCTGACAGCAACTCTGGAGTCTCTGGTTACTCAGCTATGGCTTCTACCTCTGCCTTTACGAACCCAGCTTGTGCCTTAAGCAATGAATGTGTGGAGGCAGCCAACTCTGATTCTTGTGGACAGCAAAGCCTGCAATCAGCTTTTTGCCCCAACCATATTTTGAAAGCAGAACCTAAGAGTCTTTTCAAGTGGGAAAGAAAGTCAAAGGCCAACAAGTAGTATCAACTTAAATTTTCACAGTGGTTTATGGTTTCATAGATGTTTGTTAAATAAGGAGCAAGAAAGTCATTTTCTCTTTCATAATTACTTTCCTGTCACAATCTATTTTTCTAACCTTTTGCACAATGGATATGTTCTGAGAACTCCTTCCCTGGGGAGACAAAAACATCTATACCCTCCATATAAGGCTCCAATCACAACTGAAGTATAGTTAGTTCTACCTGTGTTCACCCTGGGGAGCCAATGAGTTATTGGGTTTACTTACAGGGCATGGTGAGGGGTTATTGACAGGAGCCTGGGTGGTCACAAAGAAGCCACATTGGAAAATCTTCACCCAGCATGAATGATGGCTGAATATATGGAACTCTCTTCCCTTAGCCTTTACCAGCCTAAGTACTCAGGAGCAGTGGTTCTCAACCTTCCTGATGCTGCAGCCCTTTAATACAGCTCTCCATGTTATTGTGAGACCCAACCATTCAATTATTGTCATTGCTGCTTCATAACTGTAATGTTGCTACCCTTATGAATTGTAATGTAAAGATCTGCATTTCCTGGTGGCCTTAGGTGACCCCTGTGAAAAGGACATTCAACACCCCAAAAGGGGTCATGACACATAGGTTGAAAAGCACTGCTCTAGAGCCTCTTTCCAAGTCCAGAAAGCTATGTATAATTAGGGCATGACTGCCTGAAAATGAGGCAGGGAAGAAAGCTGGAATCTCAAGTAAGAATCTAATATCCTTCCCCAAACCCCTCCTTCTAGGAGGAAATGTAAGTAGCCAACAAGCCCAGTCCTGCAAGCAGACACAGCTGCTCTAATGAAGATGGAGGCTGTTTTGTTTGGAAGTAGGCTAGTTCTCAATAAAAGGAAGCCATGACTAATTCTCCTGTGGTCAGTTTCCTGGCACCAGATGGAGTGGCACCCAACAGCACTACCGTTTGGACTCCTCTGACTGAATTGTGAATCTTTTTCATTTATGTGTAAATTATTTAGACATGCTTTTCCAATGTTAATTACTCAGCTTCATGTGGCTCTAGTGAAATAACTGAGATTAATATGTGACATACTAATATGTGAGTAATGAGGTAATCAAACTTGTAAAGACATAGGTTTCTTTACCTCGCCGCGGTAAAAGTGCTCAAAGAGTGAGAGGGCTTCACTAATTTCAGATCCAAAATGAGGGTGGGTCTTACTCAAGCTCAGGAATATGGTGGCACTTGACAGGAAGAAGAAAGGACAACTCTAGGTCTCACAATCCCCTTCTGAAGCACATACCCTATGCCACGCCCCATGACATAATGTTTCTGTATCTGCATTCACTACTTTCTTGGTGATCATCCTTCGTTGGGCTCTAAGACCCTTGAGGATACCATAGGTGTGTTTTGAGTAGTGCCTGTGTAGCAAGATCCAGACCTAATGATAGACATATGCCATCATCCCATTTGTAATAGTATCTCTGTTCAACAATCCCTATGGTTACTATGACTACAATGAACCTGCCTGTATCATGGTTCTCCAGCTAGTAACATTATGGCCAGTGCTAAATTAAGCACACTATTTAAACTTGCTGATCCCAAATATAATGCTTGTGTATTCTGCATAAACAAAAGATCTTCTCAAATTATTTGAACAAATAGATAAACCTTTCTAATAGGTGGCAGACTGCGCTAATACATGCATCAGTCTCTGGCTTACTATTTGCAATCTTCAGCTCATGAGGCATCCAGCAACCTTGCCCTGAGGGTCATAAATAGTGTGAAGAAACCAGGATATGCAAGAACATGATGATCTGGAGGAAATCTGCACCTCAGCTGCAGTATTCTTACCTGATATTCAAGGAAGGGGTCATTAGGACCAGGTCAGGTGACCATATTTGAATTGCGTTGTTCCTATGCACATATGCCCAAGAGGTCTCTGTAAATGATAGTGGGGAGGCTTATCTGTGGATAACAGAGATTATTTGATATCAATAGTAACCATCGAGCGATAGCTTATTTTTCTATTCATCTTAGGTGCCTACACTCATATCATATCTCAGACAAGGATATCTGCAGACTTTTAGTAAGCCAGGTCATAAAAGCCAGAGATGGAGGGAGAAGAGAGACACATTTCCTTGCAGCTATGCAGGCATGCACACACAGGAAGAACATTTTCCTACAGAGCAATCTAGTTAATTAAATAATCATGTTGCTCTAGTTGGAGATTCTTCATCACACTAGAAAAAAAAAAAAAAACAAATACTAACGCTGGGAAGTTTTCTCTTTTTACCCTACCCTCAGTTGAAAAATAAAGGAGCACCCAGGCCTTTCACCAGGAGGATTTTGAAGCTCTGATGATAAATAAGAAACTGTGTTAAAGTAGGAGGGCAAAGACAGAAGCCACTATGCTTCCTCCTCCTCCTCCCCTTCCTTCCTCCTGCCAATCATTGGCATAGTTGGTTGGCTCCCACATCTGTGTTACTAACAGTCAGCGAACAATACAGAACTTTAGCTCTAGAAGAACAAGGAGGAGTCATCTCCCTTCCACAGCTGACAGCACTGTCATTTGCAGATTGAGCTGCTCTGGGCAGCTCTTTGTCAGACTTTCCCTTCCAAAGCAAGCTGGGGAAGATGGCCCTCCTCTCTCTGAAGCAACTGGGGATGAAAGACAAAAAGGAAGCAAAGAGGACTCTCTCTGGGGGCTTCTCAGAATCCGTTTTCCCATCATGGGGATGTGGACTGATATCTGGGGTAAAGAGTTACCTGTTTCAGCCTCAGACCTCAGAGTGTGAAGGAAGTGAGGAGAATCTTCTCTACCTAATACAAGACCCACACAAAACTATCTATGTAGTCTGTCATGAAGCTGAGAATATTTTTTAAAGTTACTCAAATATATCAGACAGATACACACAAAGGCTAAATAGCCAAGTTTGTTAGAGGGCCAACAAAACAACTAGAAATTAGATAATCAAAATTCTGTGGAAGGAAAGCTGAATGTGAGGAATTCACTTTCAGAAGGTGAATTGGTTTCAAATGACATACGAGACAGTTAATCTTCAAACCACACTAAAGCTCCACAGCGAATATTGTGAAGAATGTAATCTGTGGTGGGGTTTATGTAAGGGGACACACAAAATATGGGAGAAAACAATCAAACTTATTTAGGCCTGCCATGTTTTTTTCAAAAGATTCTTTATGTGTTTGTTTTAAAGTATGAATGTCTTACTAATATAGTAACATATAAATATATACAGAATAGTGTATCTTCAAAACTGTTTTGCCGATAGGTAGAAACTATACTAAAAGATGGAAACTGCTGTACTAGCGGACAGTGGTTGTTCACTAGATGCTCTATTTGGAAAACTGATCCATCATCAAAAAGGAATTACAGGCTTCCTGAAGTCAGATTCCTGCAAAAAAACTGAAAATCCTAAGGTAATAAGGAAAAAGGAATAAACCAGAGAAAGGGGAAAGAAGACTTCTCTTGTGAGACCAATGAGGAACAGATGTGAAGAAAAGTCTGGGAGTCACTGCTCCTTGCTACTGTTGGTGACAAATGGTGTAGTAGTGCCTTGGTTAATAACTGTGTGACTCCTTGAAGTACCAGTGTGGTTAAACTCTGTACTAGTTATCTTCTAAACATTACCATTAATTCTTGTCATGACATCTTCAATTTATAGATAAACCAAAAAATAGTCTTTGAAATAGTAAGTGACATAAGGAACATTTTTAATACAAAGCCAAGGTTCTTGAGGATCTATCAAGATATCCCCTTGGAGCCACATAAGCTACAATTTAGAACATTATGGAGAAGATCAGCTTGGTCCCTATGCAAGGATGACACAAGAAGTCAATAAGTATTTGATATTACTAAGAAGAAAAACAGCAGGTGGGGTGGTGGTGGCTGTGAGATTGAGGCCAGCCTGGTCTACAGAGCTAGTTTCAGAGTATGTATGGCTTCACAAAGAAACTCTGTCTCAAACAAACAAACAAACAAACAAAAACAAACAGGAAGAAGAGGAGGAGACTATAAAGGGATAAGCTAGCTCATTATGCCCATCTTCATTATTGATTTTTCTCCTTCCCCTTTGATTTTCCTGAATCCCCCTTTACCTGTTCATTTCTTGAAATGAAAAAGAAGGAAGAGGGAAGTTAGAGAAGAAAAAGTTGCTGATTAAACAGAGAAGAGCCCTTTAATTAATGAGATACAAGATCAACTGCCTGACCTGAGGATATAGTATTAGCCTGCTATGTGGGAGGCCATAGGCTCAACTCCCAACACTGAATACATCATGCATGGTAACATAGAGCTATAATCCAAACACTTGGGAGGTAGAGTCAAGAAGAGCAGAATTCAATGTCATTTTCAGCTACATAGTGAGTTCAAGGTTATGCTAAGTTAACTGAGACAATGCAGCATCAGATAACAAAATGAAACAAAATGATAGAAGCTGCTAAAGCCATCCTTCTAGATGTAGAACAATGAGAGGTAGGGTCCATGTTAGTGATAGTGACTGTTTTATCTTTGGGGATGCATGGTAGAGACCTTTGACTCTTATCACTATTAATAGAAGATAATTTTCTCTTTTTGCTGTTGCTTTCAAATGTGACCTCAGAGCCCAAGATGTCTTTTGGACACAAAAAAAAGATAACTGGTGGTTTGGATAAAATAATGGCTCCCATAGTCCCATAGGGAGTGGCACTATTAAGAGGTGTGGCCTTATTGAAGTAGGTACAGCTTTGTTGGAGGAGGTATGTCATTAGGGGTTGGGCTTTGAGATCTCAGATGCTCAAGCTAGGCCAATGGCTCAGTTCACTTCCTGCTGCCTGGAGATCTGGGTATAGAACTCTCAGCAACCTCTTCAGTACCACGTTTGCCTGGATACAGCCATGCTTCCCAACATGATGAAAATGAACTAAACCTCTGTACTGTAAGCCAACCCCAATTAAATGCTTTTCTATACAAGAGTTGCCTTGGTCATAGTGTCTCTTCACAGCAATAAAACCCTAAGAAACTGACTATTCAAAGAGAGCCACAGAAGCTGTCCTAAGAAGTCTTCCATCTGAGGATTCACTAATCTATAAGCTTCCATCTTAGCTCCTCTGCTCAGACCCACAGGGAAAAGTGTTCACAGTTCTCTCTACACACAAATGGAATATTTGTGTATGTCTCTTCAGAGTTCCTAATCTCAGTGCCCCATGTGAACACTTCAATTTATCTTTGCAATATCAGTCTTCCCAAGAAACAAAAAGAAATCAGATTGGAAACAGACTTCGCTTGGACAAGCCAGTTTGTTGAGTTAATGTTATATATAGTGAGCATCTGATATTTTTTCCCCTCGGAGCTGAAAAGAGAATAAAAGAATAAAAGTTTTGTGAGCAGATTGTTTTCTGGGGGGTTTATTGAATCCCGTCTTTTTTCTATCATGTCCCTCGTTCTTATTTCTGACTCTTCAGTCCCCTGTGTCTCATCTCTACTCTCCCCTGTTGAGCCTGCCTCTTTCCCAATCTATCTGAGGTGCCTTTGCTGGTGTGCTCTATGTAAACCCACATCCACTGCAGGTCCTAGGTAATTTTCCTTGGTTTAACCTTGTCTGGGAAGACAGATAGAGTATCAGCAGAACTTGGAGCTGGGTTGTATTTCAACTGAAATTGGAGCTGCCTGTGATGGCTGATCTTAGTCACCAACTGAAATCTGGAATCATCTGATAGTGCTTGGTATCGTCTAATACCTTCAGGTACTTGCTCAGATGTAACAACCTCCACGTAAAAATTAACATTTGTTCTGCTGCCTCCCTGCCTTTGCTCTTTTTTAAAATTACATTTATTTGTATGTGCATGTGATAGGTGACCTGGTACTCATGTGGATGTCAGAGAACAACTTTCAGGAGTTGGTTGTCTCCTATCACCATGTGTGTCCTGGGGCATCAGACTTAGGCCATTAGTTTGGAAGCAAGGGCTTTCATCTCCTGAGACATCCCATCAGCCCTACCTTCGACTTCTTGCTGGTGAAGACATCTGTATCACTGGTAGTGGTGATGCTGTTACCACCAGAACCCAGCTTCTTCCACATTCCAGTGTGTCCTGAAGAGCAGCAGCTCTCCAGGAATCCTCAGGACCTCATCATTACTGTGGGAAATCCGAGGCATCTAGCATTATAGATGGAGATGATAGTGGGTTCTCAGGCTCTCCAGTGTTCAGATGGACAACATGGGACTACTCAGCCCTTATTGTTCATGTTCCTTTAATAATTCCCCTTTCATAATATGTATGCATTCTGTTGGTTGTGTTTAGAGCGATTGTCATGTATTAGGTTGGATCTCTTATATTTTTCTAGATTTCAAGCCTCATTGTCTAATTTGATCTTTAACTGTCAGTCTGTCCATTGACACTCCTCAGTCACTATCATTCTAGAACCCAGTTCTTCTGTCTAGTTTTTATATGCTCTCATTCTTGCTCCCCTCTAGAAATACTGAGTATATGCCAGGCTGCTCTTATTTTTTCCTTCATCTTCTTCCCGGGTGCATCATCCTAAAACAGCAATCTATTGTATATAGGACAAATATTTCTTCACTTAAACCCAGTCCCAATTTCTGGCTATAGGCCGACTATACAGCTGTGTTTAGTTTCTTCATCCCATCCAAAAGACCACTTACTTTTTATATCAAAGTTAATAAGTAGGTACAGTATTAATCTTCTAGTCTAGAGTTGATAAACCAGAAGCCTAACTTCATGTATCAAAATATTTCTTTGGCAGATGAGTTTTTATCCCCATATATGTGCATCATAGTACCAATTAATCAGATATCCATTGTCAAAGATGGTCCAACTTACCATTCTTGAACACCTTGTACTTTGCATCTTTCTGGAGAAATATTCTTACCAGCTTTTCCCCTTAAAGGCATCAAATTCATAACTTACCTTTTGCCTTTAAATAGTGTCTTGCCTAACTCAGTTCTCTTGTTTTCCTTGACCTCTATCTTGCTTGCAAAGTTATAAAGACACACTAGCCCAGTGGTTCTTAGCCTGTGTGTCTGGACCTCTTTGAGAGTTAATGGACCCTTCCTTAGGGTTTACCTATCAGGTATTCTGCATATCGATATTTATATTACAATTCATAAAACTAGCCAAATTACATTTATGAAGTAGCAATGAAAATAATTTTATGGTTGGGGTTATCCTAACATGAATAACCATATTAAAGTGTCGCATCACTAAGAAAGTTTGAACAGCAATGTCAATTGCTTTGGCCAATGTCATTCTTGGTTAACAATGGTCAGAATAAGTGAGAACAAGTACACCCAGCCTTTGTGGGACTAGATAGAACCATATGTAATGGGTTCTGCCTGCTCACACTCCATTTCCTGGAGAAAGCATTAGGCAGACAGTTTGTTCCCAGGAGACTGCCCCGGCATTTGACACTTAGTACAGATGCAAGTTGCATGGCTTCTGACTGGCCAGCTAAGGATATGAGCTACTACATGCCTGTGGAGGCTTAATTAACTCACCAGCTCCACACACAAAACCCACTTACATACATTTATAAGTTGTGAAAAGAATATATTTTAAAGGGTGAAAATTAATAGTCAAGTGAGGAGAGAGACCAGGTAAAGTCCAGAAAGGTCTTGAAGGTCTATCCCAGTGGAGTCTAGGGACTCAATCTCCTGCTTCATGATGATTTGTGATTTAAGTTCCTGTATGCCTCTCTATGTCTTTAGCAGCACAGAAGGCTCCCCAGAGCCTGTCAGTTGAGCTTTTATGGGGACTTACTGCATCAGCATGACTGAAGCATGGACAGCCATGGGACTGAAGGGCTCAGGGAATGACTGGGAGAGTAAAGTGGTTTCCCCACAAGCATGAGGACAATTTTCCAGATCCTCAGAACACACACAGACTTAGTGATTTTTTTTTTTAACAAAATATATCCAGAGGGAGCAAAACATGAGAGATTATAGTTAACAAGAGCCAGGCTGGGACCAATACTTCTAATATGCTCTTAGATGCTCTCATGCAAAAAAATGTATATTTATTTTAAAGCAAATGTTCAATAATTACCAATCCAGAGTTGAATTTTCTCTCTCCACTTCTCAGCCTATACTTTTCTTTCTTTCTGTTGTTGTTGGGTTTTTTTTGTTGTTGTTGTTTTTGTTTTTTTCTCCCATCTACATCAGGCATGCTCCTCTACCAACTTGTACAATGCCCCATCTTTCCAAAAGCTGCAGTCCTCTACAAACAGAAGCAATGCCATTACAGCTGATAGGCACGATTACACCCCTGTGTGTGTGTCTACTGGCCTTAAGCACTTCGCCTTATAGCCATGGGGGATGATTAGGAAGGAGTAAGGACGTCCAAGACATCTTAAGTGTCAGTTCACTGCACATGACGGTCTATAGCTATCTTGCTTGCTTATTCCTGGTAAAAATGAATCCCAAAGGGACAGTGATGGTGGCCCTGGTCATGAGTCATGGCACATGTGTAGCACCCTTGAATGGATACAAGCAGACAGCAGTGTTAAGTTAATAGCCTGTGCTGTCCCTAACTCCTCATAGCCAACAATGGGTTTTGCTCTACATAGTCTGGATTCCTTGTTTTAAGGGTCATCATTCCTATGAGGCACAAAGGCCAAAAAGAGAATAAGGCAAGGGGAGGGGGATTCAGGCACCAAGCCAACCCTCAGCTTGTGTTATAAGACCTAGTCAGGAAGTAGTAGGGCAGATAAATGAAATCGGAGGAAACAAAAACAAACAAGCAAACAAAAAGGAATGAAATATTCAGGAAAAGTGGTCCCACAAACCAGACTGGGAATATTAATTTGAAGGCTTTTCTCCCTGCTTCTCATTTTCCTCTCTTTGTGTTATGCTGGAGTCTGAGTGGAAGAAGCAGATACAAATACTCCACGGGAATCTGCTTCATTAACAAGTCACCTCTTCCCAAATTCCCTCTAGTCAAAAATGTTTCTGAGCCAGGCGTGGTGGCGCACACCTTTAATCCCAGCACTCTGCACTTGGGAGGCAGAGGCAGGCGAATTTCTGAGTTTGAGGCCAGCCTGGTCTACAGAGTGAGTTCCAGGACAGCCAGAGCTACACAGAGAAACTCTGTCTCAAAAAGCCAAAAAAAAAAAAAAATTTTTTTTTTCTGAAGGTGCCTTTCAGCAACCACACCAAGCACTGTCATGTATTTAGGGTCAGTGGACAAATGATGCTATGCTTGCAAGAACAGACCACATGTTTGCCACCATGTGCTGACAGAGACCTAGTTAACTCATTGGGTGATCTGCTGGCAAATCCAACTTGTATATGTGTGTGTGTGGAGGTATTATTTTGTCTTGCTTTGTTTTGCTTTGTATTGTTTTGTTTTGTATTGTTTTTACTCATTGACACTGGACCAAGCCAACCTGATTTTTCACACTTGTTAAATGCTGGAGTATGCCCATGGCAGACTGAGATAGCAAGTTTCTTTTACAGTTGCATACAGTCTTAAGACACCCAGGGAACACGCATGGCTGTGCATCCCACACCCACAGGGAATACCCCATTCATCTGCACTAATAATGGGGACCAGCAGGCTAATCATAGCTCATTTGTATTTGGCTTTAGAATATGCTATGTGGGTTTTGGCAGAAGATTTACCTTGCTAATTATGTCTTCCTTAAATTAATAATACAGTTAATTTGCAGTCTCTTAGCACAAACCCATACAGGGAAAAGAAATGTGCTAAGTGACGATGCTGTGGAGTCCCCCTGTAGCCTCTTCTGAAATCCCTGCTTGTGATCTTCAAGGGAAAAGTCCAGGTGAGGCACACAGAGCTCAGCAGAGAAGAGTGAGTCTATTATAAGGTCAAGTGTAGTGCTCCCAGCAGGAGCATGAACAATGGACAGAGGGAACATAAGGATAGAACAGCCTCACAGGATGAGAGGACAGTGGTCAAGACACCACCTTATAAACCTATATAATTAGATAGATATAATATTACTTCTGAAAGTTCTTAGAGCAAAAGGATTTCGTGTAGAGATTCTCCTATCCATGGCATTGACAGGTTGATAGACCTGTTTGTTTGTATGGTTGGCTGGTTGATTGGTAGGTTTGTTTGGTTGGTTATTTGGTTGGTTGGTTGGTTGGTTGGTTGGTTGGTTGGTTGGTTGGTGGGTTGGTTGGTTGGTTGGTTTTATGTATCTTCTTTATAATGATATGTATGCATGTGTGTTGGATGTGTATGTGTATGTGAGTCCAGATGCTTGCAGAAGCAAGAGGTATCAGACCCCCTTCCCCAGATCTAGAGTTACAGGTGGTTGTAAGCCTGTAGGTGCTGAGAATAAAGCCCAGCTCTGCTACAGGAGCAATGCAGTCCCTTAAACTCTGACCTACCTCTCTAGCCATGGGGGCAATTCTTTGGACCATGCAACCATAGATTTAAATTAACAAGAAAATAAGCATGGATTTATTAAAAAAAAAATAGGCATGCTTTACCTGAATGGAACTCAGCAAAGTCCTAAAGCCCCGACCCCCTCCCTTTTAGTAACCTGTTGCTTTCTAGCTCATGCTGGAAGACTTAAGGAGCCATAATGGATGTTCTCCCCCTTCCTTAACCTATTTACCTATTTACCACTTTGCAAAAACAGTAATATGTTAACAGGGATACAAGAAGTGGAACACCCAGATGATGCAGGTATTATAAAAAAAATTAATAAATACAGAGAGGAAGGAAGGAAGGAACAAAGAAGCAAAGAAAGGCAGCTTCTACCCTACAGATCACCCTGTCAAAAGATATTTTGGACAACAAAGTCTACAAAGTATTAGAGTCTTCCATACACCACCCCCAAGAATTTTCTCACCCCTGTGAGAACTGTTTCTTCTGGAAAATAAGGAATATTTTTTTCTAGAAGATGGACAGGCTTTAATCCATTTTCTAAGGCCTGGACTTGAATAAGGTTATTACCACCTGTAACTCCCGTTTTCTTCTTTGTGTTTCCTTAGCAATTGTGGGCTGCAAGACCTGGTAACAGTTTTGCAGTTTAAATTTCTGTTTTTATAGGATGCTGATTCTAAGAGGCTCAAAGATGTTCAAGATTGCTGATATCTAACTAGCTATCTAGCAATAAGAGAAATCATAATCAAAGTGCCTTTGACTATATCTATGTGTATGTATATTTGTCTGTGAAATTGTACATCTACATAGGAGAAAAACCTTTAATATACTAGACAAAAATAAGCTGTTTAAATTATCCGTGAAATCACTGTGACGTACTGGTTTATCTAAGCCAATGATTTTTTTTTCTCTATAGTCTTTTCTCATTCCTTTGGAATTAAATTAGGAGTTGTATTGACAATCAAATAAGTGTGTAGCATGCCTACTATTGGCTCTCAATATGGAATATTGTAAACAGCTTGAAGCTTTGTGACTTCAGATCTGAAAATTTGGGCTTCAGGAAATGGCCAGTGGATTAAAGCCCTTTCTGTGTAACCTGAATCTCTTCGACTCATGTAAAAGCTGGAGATTCTTGATGACAGAATCAATACTACTCCCACTAACATAGGGAAATGGGAGGTAGAGACAGGAGAATTCTCAGATGTTCATGAGCCAGGAAGCCTGGCAAATGTTGTAGAAAAAGATAAAGGAGACCTTGTCTTTAAGAAGCAGAAGGTGATGACCACCACCAGAGGTTATCCTCTGACATGCACATGTGTGCAGTGGCACATACTCCCTCATTCATACACATGAATATACATGTGCACATGCATACATACATACATACATACATACTGGTAAAGGTCTTAAGATCTGAAGAGACAAATAGAAAGAGACTCAGTCTTCATATGCTCTCACAGATAGCATTTGACATATTTACCTTATGTCTATGGACCATCTCATTTAGGAAGCATCAGATAAGGTTGCTGATATGAGCCCAACTCAGTTAATGGGCTTACTTTGAACATATACAAGGAAACTGGGGGTGGTTACCTCACTTTCTGAGTAATAAGTACGTGATCTCAAAAGTCCTATGGATCTCCATAGAGATAAATTTAAAGTAAAATCCATTAGCAAGTCCATGCCAGCATAATCACATTGCCCATTTATAAACTTTGACACATTCACAGACGAATCCAGACAGGTGGTCACCTTGGTCAATACTAATATCGTTAAGGTGAATTAAATGGCATTAGTGTATTGTTAATGTGTCTGGTTTTGGATCCATGGGAACGAACACATGGACTTTGACAAATTCAACTTATCTCTTTCATCATCAGTGGGTGTGTTTATCTGAGAAATTGTATTTGCTTGCCTTTATCTCTCTTGCTTTAAGTTCAACTCTACACAAGATCCTTGGAACTTCATCTCCTGGTAGAAATGTCACCAGACATAATCTGTAATTCATTTATAATCAATCCATTACACTAAGATTAATTATAATTCACCAATATTATTATGACTATATAAGAAAAACTCAAAGCACATATAGCTGGATGAATCTCTTCTGAATGTTCCTTAAGAACTTAGGCATATTATTCAATTTTGATGGGTGAAAGACATGTGTCAACACCCTCACTGAGTTATACCTATAGGAATCACAGGACACTTGGGAAGTGCTTTAGAGTTCATCAATTATAGAAGAAACTCCCTTCTGCAGGGACAGCCATATTGATATTTTTAAATTACAATGACATGGGAACTTTGCTACACAAGAATCAGAGCAACCAAAGGATTTCACAGGGTGAAGTAGGAAATTACAAATAATAAATATATTTCAGTATCAAAAGCCCCATATCTCAACAAAGTATTAGTACATAAAAATACTATGCCAATAGTAAGCTGATTATGAATGGATAATTAAATATGGCTTTGCAAAGCTGAATGGATGAAATTAATAAAGTACTAAGGCACATGAAGTGAGGGCCTGTGTTATGTTAATTAGCCCAACTAGCCACCAGAACCCTACATCCCATTTAAAGTGCCACTTGCAGCCATTTTATGAAAAAAATAAACCAGAGAACATTTAGAGATGAGAAGCTCTGACACAAAGAGCTGAGTGGTCCTCAAGGGAGCTATAAAAACAGACCTGGGAGAAGCAGGAAAATACAGAGCACATAAATGCCAACTTCAAATGGCTCAAGGATTGGTGTGGAGAACTCTGCCATAGGGTAATCCACAGGTCACAGAGTTTGATAATTAAATTTATTTATTTACTTATTCACTTGTTTGTTTGCTTATTGAGTAAGAGAAGAGACAGGTGCTGGTCAGGCCAGAGCATAATGTAAAGGATTGGTTATCTCTGTCCTCCATGTTTGTCCTAGGGATAAAACATGGGTCCTAGAATTGGTGGCGTTTATATCACTAGAGTTTTTTTGAGTTGCATATAATCATGTAATAGTCATCTTGTTGGGGGAAAAGCCTGGATATGGGATGCAATAAATCTATAAGCATATTTCACTTCTCATGAAACAGCACCAGGACCATGATCAGAGATTTCTCCTTATTTTCCTAAAGTGTAAATGACATCAGTAAGTAGGTTATTATGGTTGATTGGTAAGCTTCACAAAAACACATGCATGGGGTTCAGTGTGGAATAGCACTCTATACGAGCATCTTTCTACCAGCTGATTTCAAATATTAAATATGAAAACAAATGTCAGGACTGGTTACTCTATCCAAGAAATGCAAAGGCTAAATTACCTTGTTAGAAAATATATAAAAGTAGGAAGTTCCTGAATGAAATTTGAGTATATACTTAATTCATTCCAGTCCTAAATTTTAGAGATTGTAATTCTAAACACTAAAAAAATTAAGTTTCACTTCAAGAAAAGACCAAAGTGATACCAGGTAAGTTCACAAAATTAAACACAAGTTAGCTGATATTTGAAAACTTGTTCTATATTTCTGTTACATCAAAATTCATATGTGTTCCTTTTATACTGGTCAAGGA
>LR754517.1:5991-50905 GCA_902729485.2 Mus minutoides
TTCAATCCTAGCACTTGGGAGACAGAGGTAGTTGGATCTTTGTGAGTGCGAGCCCAGCCTGATGAACAAGGAACAGGCTACCCAGGGCTACATAGAGAGATCCTGAATTAAAGAAAAGGAGAAAGAAAGGAAGGAGGGAGGGAGGGAGGGAAGGAAAGAAGGAAGGAAGGAAGAAGGAAAGATCGTTATGAGTACAACTGTTTTTCTTGCATATATGTAAGTGCACCACATGTGTGTCTGGTGACTTCATAGGACAGAGGAGGGCACTGGATTCTTTGGAACAGGGGTCACAGACATTCTCGAGCCATCATGTGGGTGTGGGAATCCAACTACACTCTCTGCAAGAGCAGTAAGTGGTCTTCTTAGTTACTGAGCCATCTCTTCCTGCCCAACGTTCCTCAAGTTTAAAAAGAGAATCTGCGGGAAGGGAAGGAAAAGCTGACTTGTGATGGCTGAGGTCAGGAACCAGGGAGAGGACTGATCTTAAATGGCCAGTGAGAACTCTCTGGGGTAAATGGAAATATCCTGTGTATGCTGTTACTTAACCATATACATCTGTCAGGACTTAGCGAACGGTACTTAAAAGAGGTAGACCTTGTATTCATGAATTGCCTTCATAAATTTGACTTTAGACCTATAATACAGGTAGCTTTAAAAGCACCAACAAGAAAGGCAGAGCAGAGAACAGTGAGGCTATGTAAGTAAGGTTCAGATTAGGGCAGGGGTCACCTAATCAGAGGCATGGGACTGGAGAACCCGAGTTCGAAGAGCCTTTTGCTCTGTTGTGCAATCTTAGGGGACAGTATTTCCTCTGCAGCTCTGACTTTTTCATCTTTAGGTGGAGCACTGTGCCTTGTGCAGGGTCAGCAGAGGACGGAATGAATTGCCATGTTGTTTGAGTTGTATTAGGAAGTAGAAATGAGACATTGTCATGTTTGTTGGCTGCTGGAAATAAAGAAGCAGAAGGAGGCAGAGCGGATTTGCAGGTCCTGGGAATGGAGAACCACCAGGGGACGTGTGGAACTGAGGAGACGACCTTGCATTCAGGTCCAAACATGCAGAGGCTGATGTGCTGCTCTGAGTGGCCGTTGGTGAGCCTGTTACGGAAAGTCGCATATAGGCATTGAGAATGGTTTCAAGCAAAAGGCTATGGCTGAGACTTATCTAAGTTTTAAAGCAAAGGAATTAAAAAAAAAATCTGCAACTTGGAAAGTAAATTGTGTTTTTAACTGGGCCTCATGCTAAACATGTGCTTCTGAGTTTCCACTAAGAGTCTAATGATTAGCTTTATTGGGTTGATCTCCAAGCCAATAGTCAGCCCTTTCATATCCACTGGCCACACATCTGTAAGCCTTATTATCTGGGAGCTGAAAAATGTTGTAAAGAAAGATATGCTAAGTTGTTTTTGTTATGTATTATGCAGTTAGGCCTGTGGTGGCTGTGTCTCTTCTGAGCATGTCATTATTTCCTACATAACACAGTGTCATGACTATTTCAAGTGGTCTACATCCCCAGTCCTATTTATAGTTTGCACTGAAAGTAATCAAGACATGATTAAAGTGTATGTGTGTATATGTGTGTGTGTGTGTGTGTGTGTGTGTGTGTGTGTGTTATATGCTAACAATATAGCATTACTATAAAGGGCTTGGACGTCCTTGGATTTAGGATCTGAGAGGAGTTCTAGAAACCAATTCCTTTATTAGTTGTTTCTGCATACAGATGACTATTACATGCATGTACCTAAGGATGTGCAGGTGACATGGGGATAGTTCTATTGTTACAATGCTCCATGTTTTAGTGCCTGAAAAGGGGGCAGGCACTCAACAAATAATGTTGACCACTAGTTGAGGAAGTGGTTTAGTGTGTAAGAGCACTTTCTGCGCAAGCAGAGAGACCTGAGCTCAGTTCTCTGGTACCCACCTAAAAATGACAAGCATGGCTGTGTGCACCTGTAACCCCAGTGTTGTCTCAAGAGAATAAGCCAGTGAGTGACTGAGGAGGATGCTTCAGCTCCTCGGAGTTCTACACACATGGTCTCGGGAGTAGCCACCTGCACATGCATAAATCATACGTACACAGAAACAACTAATCAATGATAATGCTAGGGAGCAGATCTGTTGAAGACTTTCTCCTTTCAAAGTACTGGGGGAGGAGGGAGGCTCTTGGAGTCCCTAGGCTGTGTAGCAAAGTAGGGTTGGAAATGAGAATTGAGAAATGGTTATGTGTCTTGACACTCCCTTAAAACTGCTGTCTGCTGGAACTGGTTTTGAGCGTTATTTGGTTCAGTCACTTTTCATCAAACTCTGGTTTCTTCTTTTGCTCTCTTCCACAGAGTTTTTCTTGAAAGGAGCTGCTGTTCTCTCTTACTCACACGCTGCTTTTTTCTTCTTTCTTTCTTTCTTTCTTTCTTTCTTTCTTTCTTTCTTTCTTTCTTTCTTTCTTTCTTTCTTTCTTATTGGCAGTTGGAACCATCCAGGAAATACCTGCAACTTCTCTGAAAAATCGAGGTGTTTGCACTTCTTGTTGTGACTTTGGCAACAGGGCTGGAAAGTGGGGCAGAGAAAATATGTCTGAGTTTCCTTGTTGTGTGGCAGGAAGCCAGTTTCATCCGTTGTGACCCTCTCAGCTCAGCCAGGGCACCAGAGTGTTGGTAGGTTCCTAATGACACGGCTGTGTGTGCAGGTGATTGTGGCACGACTTCCGGTAAACTACCTAGGATGGGTGTGTTCCTTTAAATCAGCTGGGCAGGATGGCACACGTCCTAAACCTGGCTCTTGTCTCTTATTAGCCATTGTTTCTCGCTCCCCAAAGTCCAGGGAAGCAATCCTCACTCTGTCTTTGGTTGTTCTCTCCTGTGTAAGCCCGCCCCCTTTTTTAACCACTAGTGTTCTCTCTCTCTCTCTCTCTCTCTCTCTCTCTCTCATCTGTGCATGGAAGCAGGTTGGGGTTGGATATTGTGTTTACTGAGCAAATTTGAAAATAAGTGGGCTCGTAGGAGTCAGAGCGAGACGGCTAGCTGGTTTGGTGAGAGGGGTGGGAAGTGAAGGGACCGGTAGGAGGTATGAGTCACAGCTGCTCTGAGGAGCTTCAGAAACAACTCAATGCATCCAGCTGCAGGTCTGGCCTTTGCAGTTTTAGCAAGTGACTCTGTCCTCACTCTTCTCAATGGGGGAAGCACAGGAAGGAGTTGAGAAGGCCTGAATAGGAAATTTCCTGTTTGGAGACTACCATGGCAATCTGGTGGGTGATCTTTGAAGTCTGGCCATCAGGTTGATCTCCGAGAAGTGACTTGCCCAGGCAACAGAGACTGGAACACATGCAGTCTTACCCTTTGTGGGAAGAGTGTATTTACACTATCCGACCACTGTTGCATTTTCAACAGTAAGACGTTCTCCATGCTTTGCATTTTCCTGACTCGTGCCTTTACCCACCCAATGGTTCAGTAGTATCTCCCTGGGCCAGCTAAGTCAGAATATCAAGTACATCGTTAGGTAGGAACTGTCCAGAGAGATTGTTGAATGTCAGGGACCTACAATCCTGGGGAGGTCAACAGAACAGCTAACAGGCAAAGAGGAAAGGCTTCCTACCCCACCCCCTCCACCCACCCCTTTCTCTTTTCCACTGCCAGGATCTAGATTTTTCACTCATTTCTTGGTTGAAAGCCCTTCGCTCTTGAAAGAGAGGGTAGTGTATGAAGATTTGCTCCAGTGAGCAATAGCTTTGAGTTCAGACATTAGTTCTTGGGACCCCGAGTACCCAGCTCCTAGGAACTCTACAGACTGTAACATAGGTGTGCCTTTGACTTGCTCAGCACAAAAGAAAGATGCTGTCTAACACCGCCTTGGAAAACCTGGCCCAGTTGGCTGTATCAGGTTTACAACTCATTTCCTCTGATTACGGTATCCCTCAGTAAAGGATCTTAGATTTTGGACAGGGAGCAAGATCCCAGCATCCCCACACACCAAACCCTCTTGTATAACCTTATATCATTGATCTGAAAGGTCAGCTTTATCTAAAACATCTTGGTTCTGTGGAATAAAAAAATTTTTTTTTCTTCTGAGCATCAGTATGTGAATCTCATCCGGGAGCAGAAAATTTAAATGTATGTACGTGACAGCCAAATGGCATAAACAAGACTTTGGCGTTGTGTTCCTAGCCTGTCTCTTACAAAGTAGATACAATGCAGGAGTGTTTGAATGCTTCCTGGAAGACAATGAAAGCCACATGCAGTATTTCCCTTTGTGCCTGTTGGAGAACCCATAATCATCATGTACCCAAATATTCCCCCAGAGTACAATTAAATATCATTGTTTGACATTTATGTTACGGATATTTGGAACATGGCCTAACGATTATGTGGTTAATTCCAAATAATCTGAAAAGAAGAAAAAGTGACTGCCTAGCAAAAACCCCAAGCGAATGACAAGTGGTCTAAAGCGCATGCGTAGTAATGACAAACGGTCTAAGGCGCATGCGTAGGAAAAGTCATGGGACATAAGGAAAGCCAGGCTCGCTAGGGAGGATCTGGCTTACCAATCAAGTAAGCTACAACCTTCCTTCCATTTACGGGTGTGAACTGTCCTACCACTTTGAAGGACTTAGAGTCTTAGAGTCATAAGGAAACTGCCTGAATGGGGTTTTGTTTAAAATAAAAATTCTCTTTAGGGCTGAGGTGTAACACATATCATAACTCATTGCCCCTGATTATGACGCCACTTGTGAGTTAGGTATCCCATGCCTACTTGGGAGGATCCAGAGATGGGCAGTCCTCCTGCTTACAGGTTGTGTCCTGCAGAGAGGGTTGCTGGCTGCACTGGGCAGAGCCTCTGTCAGCCGGAGAGCAGCTTTTAGAAAGCAACTCTGGGCAATTCACCGCCCCCTCGCTCTGTTTCTTCTTCATCACTGACTCTGTAGGTCTGGAGCGTAATTGAAGAAATGTTAAAACTCCACTGATAGGTGGCCCTTCGCCTATGTTGCAAGTGGAAAGTCCTTTGTGTTTGTTCTGAAGCTGCTCCGGGGGACACTGAGCCATCTTTCAAACTCCTTGCATGCAACAGTCAAACAGCTGCAGATTATTACAGAAACTGGAACACATTTGGTGATTAAAATGAAGCCCCTGCACCTTATAGCTGCTGGGGAGGCATCTGTAGAGTCAGGGAAAAGGCTCCCAGGAATGGAGTCTCTGAAACACTACACCACAGAAAGGCCTTCTGCTGCAGGAGAGGGGAAAATTGCAGCAAATCCACAACCAACGCATGTGAAATCTCTAATTATATTTACTTATCTGGATCTCCGAATTTTCTTCTCTGAGTAACCGCAGGGTTTGCATGCCATCCGCCCACTCTTGCTTTTGAAAATGCCAGTCACAAGATGAGCTATAACTATTAATGAAGATGCTCATTAGATAAAGTAATATATATTTAGAATATTCATCCTTGCTGAACTTTTCTACATTAGCATCAAAATGACTAAAAGGATATACGTTTGCAACAATCCCAGATAGAACCTTTATCTTCCAGCACAGAAAATACAAATCCACTAAAGATTCCCCCAGACACTTGAGGGCACATTTTTCTTGCCCAGCAAAACAAAAGCCAGATCGCTAAGATTCTTACACCTGATGTTTCTCTTGATTTAATTAGACTCAAGAAAGGAACAAAGAAGCTTTGAAATGAATGAAAGTCAAGACTTATTTTTGTCACAAATTATCTGCATCTTTCCCAGATGTATGTGTGTAGCTCAGCAAGCCAGGCTCAAAGTTCTTATCTCTGTTCTGGGAGCCTTGAGAAGAAAACAGGTGACAAATGTGACTGTCACCATTTTTCAAATGAGGAAACCGAGTCTCCAAAACTCACATGGCCAGAGAACTGTCTGGCAGCAGAGCCTTGCACTAAAAGGACTTTTGCTGCCTTTTAAAACTAACTGAAGCAATGACCTAGCTAGTCCTCATGCTTGAGTGCCACAGCAGGAGCAGATGTTGATGGTGGCTCATGCCTTTAATCCCAGCACTGGAGAGAGAGGGGGCAGACAGATTTCTCTGAGTTCGAGGCCAGCCTGGTCTATAGAGTGAGTTCCAGGACAGCCAGGGCTATACAGAGAAACTGTCTTGAAAAACCAAAAAATCAAACCAAACCAAACCAAAGCAAACCAAAGCAAACCAAAGCAACCAACCAAGAAAGACAAAAGCTGCAGGGGGGGATTGGGAGATGTAGAGAGAATATCTTAGTCTGTATGGGTACGCACCTGTTAATAATAAATCTGATGGCCTATGGCTTAGGCAGGAAATAGGTGGTGGGACATCCAGAAGGAGAGAGAATTCTGGGATAGAGCCAGGTGAGTGACGGGCCTGGAAAGATGTGGGAAGATGGACACATGGTACGTGAACACAGGTAACCAGCCATGTGGCAGAATGGAGGTTAAAAGAATTGGGTTATTTTAGTCACGGTCTAGTCAGAGACAAGCCTAGTTATACGGCCAGGGTATTTTTAAATATATTTTGAGTCAGTCTTATTTCTGGGAGCATGGGGTTGGGAGGAAGAGTCAGACCATAGTATCTTCAGGAGATGGCTCAGGCGTTGTCAGGCAAGTGTGAGTACCCTGGCACTCACATAAAAGTTGGGTGGGGGGGCTGGTGAGATGGCTCAGCGGGTAAGAGCACCCGACTGCTCTTCCGAAGGTTGTAAGTTCAAATCCCGGCAACCACATGGTGGCTCACAACCATCCGTAACAAGATCTGGCTCCCTCTTCTGGAGTGTCTGAAGACGGCTACAGTGTACTTACATATAATAAATAAAATAAATCTTTAAAAAAAAAAGTTGGGTGGGTGTCATGGCCCACCCGTGATACCAGCTCTTGGGAGGTGGAGACAGAGGGGCCCATGGCCAGTTGGCTACATGGATTATCGGAGCACATGAACTCTGGGTTCAGGGGTATCCCTGCCTCCATGGGCTAACCAGAGTGTGATCAAGGAAGGTTCTGCATGAATACACATACATAGACATGCACACTCATCTACACGCATACGCCACACACATGTGAAAGCACATCTATACATGCATACACATATACAAAGAAACAGAAACGCATTAAAGTGAGGTGAGATTTCTGAGGGGTTATGCTAAAGTGTAGCTTAGGCATATCCAATCAACCCCATGTGCCTCGGGATGAAAATATTAAATGAACAGCTCTTATTTGCTTAAGTGGTTTGTCAAAGCGCAATCCAGGGAAGCACTTTGGTTGTCATCCAAATGAGTCACTAGGCAGTTTTTGTCAGTTACTCGGGACTACCACTATCTGTCAGTTTCCGGGATGTCAGAATGCTCACAGCCTTTGCACCCACAGGGAAAAAAAAATTCATCTCCTTCCCAAGAGCCCAAGTTACACTGCTTTGTGGCATCAGGGGAGGTCAGAGTAGATTAAAAAAAAAAATCCAAACAAACAAAACAAACAAACCAACAGATTCCCCTCACTTTCTCCACCACGAAGGAACTTTTGTCTTCGTTCCTTTGACCTCAGAGAGGTTTTCCTGGAGCGTCGTTTGTTTTAAACCCCAGAAGTGATTCTGGATCTCATCTCCTTTGTCAATGCCCGGCATCAGGGCAGGGAAAAACCCACCTCCCGCTTCTTTCTGAGTGCTGATGTCTCTCCCATACACCTGCTTTTCATTCCTGTCAGGATCCTTAGCTGCCATCTGGATCCTGCACGGGGTTCTTAGGCAACAGGAGCGACACCCTGGCACTACTCCCTCTAAGCAGAACAAGATCCAGGGGACACTGCCCGCCCCCACAGGGGCCACCTCACCCCTACCTGGGTGATGGGCATCCAGACTCTACCCTCATGCTGTGCCATAGTGCTTTTCCTTGAGGCATCTCCCCAGTTCCACTCAGGTGGTGTTTGTTTGTTTGTTTGTTTTTCTTATTTTCTAAGTCATTCCAGGATTTAACGTTGCTGAACTTCTCAGTCTATTAGAAAGGTTTCCTGTCTTCTAGTTCCCACCAATGTTTCCCCCATTCCAGTTTAACCCTTCATTGATGAGCCTCTCAAGGCCCTTCTCCCATCTATCCACGGCCCGGTCCTGAAGCCAGAAGCATACATTTTAGGTTTTTATGTGGCCATTCTTTCTGGTCCCCAATTTCCTATCAGTTAAAGTTTGAATGGAGAAGCAAAACTAACTTCAACAACAACCACAACCATGACCCAACCCTACTATATGGTTATAAAGGCTGGTTACAGATCTGTCTGTCTGCCCTTACTAAGGCCAGGAGTGCTGGATTCACGAGAGGATGCTGGCTGTACAGTGAACGGCAGCATGGGATGGAAGGCCGTGGCCAGACCAGAACCGATGCTGACCATGTTGACTTCCTCCCTCCACCCTCCCTCCACCCTCCAAGATTTTGTTGTGTTTCTGTTTCCTTTGCTTTATTTTGATGCTGGGCATTTAAAAAAATACTTATTTTATTTTTGTTAAATTGTGTGTGTGTGTGTGTGTGTGTGTGTGTGTGTGTGTGTGCATGAGTGCAGATGCCTGTGGGGTCAGAGGTATCAGATGCCCCTGCATCTGGCTGGAGTCAGAAACAGTTGTGAGTAGTCACCTGATAAGGCTGCTGGAAACTGAACTCAAGTCCTCTGCAGTAGCCTAACGTTCTCTTTAATTACCAAACCATCTCTTTAGCTCCAGTCCTTTTAGCCTGGATGGTGAAGAGCCAGGACACTTAACGGAGGAACTTCTAGCAACCTCAGACCAAGATTCCAAGAAAGTTGAAGAAACACTTGTGGTGTGAGCTAGAAGAAATGCTGGCCCAGTGGCTGTCGGTGCCAATAAAACGAGCCAGCACATAATTGGCACTGCCTTCTCACAGACGCAAACTCACTTTAATGTACCAACGTTTATTCTTTCCAAAGGAAACACCCCAATGATACCACAAGGCCTCACCTCTTAAATAACCGACCATCTTTTCCTATCAGTAAGCTTTGGGAGGATAACCCTTGTCAAACCACAGTAAAATGCAAACAGTTCATTCAAAGATGGGGAAATTTAATTCACCAATCAGCAGTACTAGGTAACAAATAAATAAAAATAAGCAAATGTTTAAATGTCTAGGATAAGGGTTTTAGAATATATTTATTTTTAAAAGATTTACTTACTGTGAGTGTGTGTGTGTGTGTGTGTGTGTGTGTGTGTGTGTGCACGTGCTCACATCTGGGCTTGCCCTGTAGTGATCAAAAGACAACTCTGTGAGGTTAGTTCTTTTTTTCTCACAAGGAACTAGACTCAGGTCACCTGGTTTGCCCAGCAAGTACTTTTACCCACTCATCCATCTCACTGACCCTAGAACACGTTTTTAATAAAATAATATCGAAATAAATGTTAATAGAATCCCAGCGTACCCCCTGGATCTTTAAGATGTTGAGATGTGTTAGCTAGCTCCTGCTAAGGCTACCATGACGAAATATCCTAGGCCAGGTGGCTGAAACAGAAGAAATGGGTTGTCTCGCTGTTTTGGAGGCTTGGGGTTTGCAAAGGAGGGCTCAGAAAGCTAGCTTTCTCTAGGTTTGCAAATAGCCACTCTCTAACTGTGGGTTCTCACAGGCACTATCTGTGTTTGCACCTGTCTTGTGTCTATCTCTGCATCCTAATCTTAGGCCTTGTAAGGTCACAAGTTATATTGGATTAGAGATCACCCGAATGACCTCTTTATTACCTTAATTACCTCCTTGTCTCTCAATACAGTCACATTCGGAGGTGCTGGGGTGGGAGATTGAGCATACAAATTCAGGGCTAAGGGACAGAATTTAGACTTTAGTATTTTCTGCAGTTTCATTTTGGGAACTGAACTCTGCATGTTCTTAATTCTTAAAAACAAACAAACATTCTCATTGAAATATTCCACAGTGTGAAAACCATCCATCACTTTCTTTCACATTCCTTCCTATCCTATATATTTTTCATCAATAAGAGACCTTCTTTCATTCACCAACGCATTGTATTGCGCCACTGAGGGGCCCCTGCTTTCTGGCAGGCAGTCAAGAAGGGAAGACCTGAAACTAAGTCATAGATTAAGCATCAACTGGATCCTGAAGGGGATGACGTGGAGCTGGGGCCTGTGTCTTAGTAGAAGCCATGCTGGTCTCGCTACTTGCAAGCTTCAAACTTGGGGAGCAGGGGATTTATAAGTGGATGTGATTGTTGGTCCTCACCAGGTAGACTCAACCAACCCATCTGTTCCAAGACAACCTTCTAGATGCCGGAGACCTGGAATTTCTTACTTGTTTCTAGGTGCCAGCCTCCCACCTGGCCTAACTTATACCGTGCGTTTGTTCTCTTGTTCTCTGCAGATGAGAAACGGGGCGTGTGGGTGCCACGGAAATGTAGACCAGCTGGGCAGGGACACAGAGGGCGGTGTGGGCAGGAGCAAGTGGCTGCGATAAGGGGACTGGCCTCAGACGCTCAACGAATCCTTCACTGGATCTCTGCGACACCCTAGCACCAAATATCCCACAACAGCTGTGGCTATGCTCCCAGCAAGTTGGCGTCTCCTGCCCATTGGCCTAATTTCTGTTTCCGACTTCTGAGCATCCCACCGGATGCTGGGGCCAGCCATTCTAGTCCAAAGTTTGGTTTTCCCTTTTGTCCACAGCGGACAAGTTCTCTGCAGGCTCTGGCTCCTCACTGGGAATTCTTTCCCTGGCATTGGCTTGGATCAGTCCTCTGACTCAGGCCCTGGACTTACATCTACTCTTCAGCCAATTACAGCTGAAATGGCACATTGGGTACAGCCCGGGTACCCAAGCCAGCACCCGATGGCCCCTCTCCACTCCTGCTGTGCTCTTCTCCTGAGTCACCTCCAGATGCCTGAAGAGAATCTCTCAGTTCCTGAGAGCAGCTACGCATCTTCACTGAGGTTAGCAACCGAAGGAATCCGGCTTGATGGGAATGAAGTGTATGTCTTGATAGTGACTGAGCTGTCAACCAGAGCAGTACCTACCACTTCCCTTACTCAGCATACGTGGGCTGGTGCTTTCTAGATATTAGCTTTACTCCCTATGGGGTGTGGGCAGGGAAGAATATATCGTTCTGAGTCTGGGGATATAACTTAATGGGTAGAATGCCTTGTTTGGCATGCATAGAGCCCTGGATTAGCCCCCCACCCCCCCAACACATAACCTGCATGTGGAGTTCAAGGACATCCTCAGCTACACAGAGTTTGCTGCCAGCCTAGACTACAGGAGACCCTGTCTCAAAAAAAATATGTAATATGTATATGTTCATATGTTTGTGCTTATTTTATAGAGGAGAAAACTGCCTCTCAGAGATCAAGATCATATTCTACTGTATTAGAACACTGGAATAGTCCCACACACCCTAACCTCAAGCCCGTGACACCCCAAGCCCGTGACACCCCAAGCCCGTGACACCCCAAGCCCGTGACACCCCAAGCCTGTGACACCCCGGGGCCCTCACACCAGCCTTGACAGGTGCTAAAAGCACTCCCAGGCTCAGCCTGGTTGTCACTTTCCTCTGACAGTTTTCTTCCAAGAGCCAGTTCAAAGGGTCCCTCAATAGCCTCTGTCAGAATGCTTCCCTGGTAATGGCCACTCTCAGTAACATGAAAACAGTTCCTTAAGGGACCCCCACTGCCTGACTGCTTTGGGAAATGTGTGCTTTCTAAGTTAAAACTGTCATCCAGGGGATTCTCTCTGGCTTGGCCTTGATCTTTGACCTCTGTTCTTTGCCCTTTCCTATCTTTCTATCTCTCCTCTCTGCCTAGGACAGGTAGCACCCCGAGTCTCACTGAGTATATTTGTGACCTAGAAACATCCCTTCTCCTTTCTGTCTATAGTTTAAGGAACAAAGTATACACAGGAGAATGTGCAAACTTAGCTGAACTTCATTAAGATCTTTGATAGTGTGTGTGTGTGTGTGTGTGTGTGTGTGTGTGTGTGTGTGTAGGGGTATGTGCATTGCAGGGTATTCCGTATGTAGAATTTTGTATTGTTGTTTTATGGTTATGGGAGAACTAAGGAAATGCTATTTATTCCTTTAACATTTGGTTCAAAAAGCAGTTTTACAGGTATTTTCTCATCTGATTTTTACCTAATCTCTGAGAGGATTAGGTGAGTTCACAATTCTTGCAGCTGAGAAAGTAGAAAGGTTCAGTGACCAATGACTGGTGGGGTCCCCCAGTATAGTTCAGTGACTACGCAGAGAGGAAATCTCAGATCCCTGTAAACTGACCACACCACAGACTAAAAAGATCTAACTGTTGTTCAAAGATCTTCCCGGTCTCTCTTCCAGTAGAACCATCTCCTGAAAAGCTGGAGCGTCCACGCTCATGGTTACATCAAAGGACTCAGGAGCAACAGGAAGTAATCCTGCGCTAAGTTTCCTTCCTTGCTGGGATCACAGGTTGGAGGCGCAGATGAACTGGCACATGAGAGTTTCAGTAATATGTCCTTTGGCTTCCCGAATCTGGGTCTTGGAATATGCAGGCCTTTCTTTCAGCTCCTAAATATGTGTTCAACATGAGAGGGAACAGTCATTCACACCCTCTGCAGAAGGTGTCACCATGTTAATGGAATTCAGAGCCAACCTTGCTCTCAAAAAGCATCTCATTCCCTTGCTATTACTGGAGAGGAATAATAATAATAATGATAGTAATAATAATAATAAATCTCAAACCAAACCACTCTATTAAAGATACACATTCTGATCATGTGACTTTCTGCTGGGTTTGTGCGAGATCAGTGAGACCTTATGAAAACAAAAACCATGGGAAGTATTAGAGAAGAACATTCTAGAAAGAGAAAAACCTGAAACAGCATACCAGGAGGAGGGACTGCACAGGCTGAGTTTTTAGGCACAGGAGGAAGGACAGGGTGACTAAAACAAGGGGTGGCAAATGTCTTTTGCAAAGGACCAACTGGTTGAGCATTTTAAGCTCTGTGGGCCACCCAGTCTCGGTTATAACTGCTCAGCTCTGTTATCTGAGCACAAAAGCAGCCCCGGAGAACAACACCTAAACAAAGAAGCATGGCTGTGGTGCACCACAATGTGGTTATGGATACAGACACGTGAATGACACAGAATCTTCATGTGTTGCGAAGCATCGTTCATTTGTTGTTTGCCCCCAGTTTAGCCCTTTAAAAAACGTGAATGTCATTTTGGTTCAAAGGGCTGTACAGAAACAGGCACCCAGCTAGATTTTTGTCTGTACACTATAGTGTACTGTAAGGGACAAGGAAAAGAGTGGGAAAGGAGGCTGTAGAAAGGTGGGTAGCTCAGGTTGGACTGCATGCAGAACACTTGATATATTTCAACAGCACTATGGTACATCTGAGCATAGCCAACTATTTGGAAACAACAGTAGCAGCAGAGACACCAGTTAAGACCTTGTTCTCATAGATCCTATAGAGGGATAATATACCCACCTGGGAAAGGAGACCCTCAGCCCCCAAGGACCTGACCAGCAGGAGGAGAAACTGAACCTATACAGTAAGAGGGCACCGGCTTTACACTCAACTGATGTCCCATCTACACAATTTTCTTCTTTCTTTGGTGGTAAAGCACTTGTCTGGGTTCAAATTTCCCACCAGTTTCAGAAAAAAATAGGTAATTCTACAAAACGTCAAATATCAGTGATAAAAATGAACAGACACGGATATTAGCCCAGATACTTAGAACACCCAAGATACAATCTGCAAAACACATGAAAATCAAGAAGGAAGACCAATGTGTGGATACTTCATTCCTCCTTTGAATAGGAAACAAAATACCCATGTAAGGAGTTACAGAGACAAAGTTTAGAGCTAAGATGAAAGGATGGACTATACAGAGACTAACCCACCGGGGATCCATCCCATAATCAGTCACTAAACGCAGACACTATTGCATAGGACAGCAAGTGTTTATTGAAGGACCCTGATATAGCTGACTCCCACAGAAGTGGATGCTCACAGTCATCCATAAGAGGGAGCACGGGGCCCATATTGGAGAAGCTAGAGATAGAACCCCAGGAGCTGAAGGGGTCTGCAACCCTAGAAGAGGAACAACAATATGAACTAACCAGAACCCCCAGAACTCGTGTTTCTAGCATCATATGTAACAGAAGATGGCCTAGTCAGCCATCATTGGGAGGAGAGGCCCCTTGGTACTGGAATCTTTATATGCCCCAATACAGGGGAACTCCAGGGCCAAGAAGTGGGAGTGGGTGGGCAGGGGAGCAGGGAGGGGAGAGGGGGGAGGGGACTTTCAGAATAGCATTTGAAATGTAAATTAAGAAAATATCTAATAAAAAAATTTTTTAACAACAACAACAACAACAAAAAGAACAGACACACTGTTAATGATCCCCGTTTTCATATGCATGTTCATACAAAGAATGGTCAGGATCACACATCACCTTCACAGAGGTAATGACACCCAGATTACTTGAGGTACATTATTTTTGGCAATGTTTCTGGGAGATTAATACTTGTTGAGTATTGGGAAAGGTTGCATACAATAAAGTAATGGGTTCATTATGATATTTTCATATGTATATTTTGTTTATTTTCCCTCCTGCTCAAGGGCTAGCTCTTGAATTAGTAGACCAAATAGAGCAGATCTGCCGCAGTGATGTCAGAGAGAATTATCCCATCTGCTGAGGGAAGATCAGGATAAAGCATAAAGGAAAAACTATAAATTCAACTTTTCCATCTCACACAGGGCAGAGTGCTCCTGGTCCGTGGGCTTTCAGGCTGAGACCCACACATATACAGCATCTCGTTAGGTACTCAGGTCTTCAGGCTTGGGCTTATTTCTATCACTAGCATGGGTCTGGTGTTCGATTCCCAGGGTCTCCAGTTGTCAATGATAGCTGGTGAGACTTCTTAACCATGTGAGCCAGTCCCTGTAATAAATGCCTCCTTCCTTGTATATATACACAGCATATGTGTATATATATATATATATACACATATATACACACATATACACACACACACACACACACACACACACACATATATATATACACACATATATAAATACACACACACATATACACACACACATATATATATACACACACATATACATATATGTATATATGTAAGTGTATATGTGCATACATTCAGATGTTAATATTAAGGTATGAATATACATATATATTAATGCTTTGTTGCAGCATGTTACATAGTAAAACCTTATTCTGCTAATTAAAGTGTATTAATACATCAAAACCATTGAACTTACAGTTGTTATGAAAACACATTTGGTTATTTGCTTTTTCTGTTTCAGGTTTATTTGTACAAACTGTACAGAGGACAGCCCTATGTGTACCTCACAGCCCAGGAATTATAAAAGTCCTTCTGTACTCACCTTGGTTAACATAAAGAGTCTTTATGAGGAACCCTCCTGGTGGCCCAGACACCTCATGGGAGCTTGGACTCAGAGCTGGAGCTGGTCTCCAGATAGATACTATCAAACATCTGGGAAAATGCTATTTTAGTACACAGGTGTTCTGTCTCCATAGCCATAAGCTAAACATCTGGATAGAAGACATTTTCTTCAGTTTCCACCAGATGTTTGGTGTTATGGAATAGACACAGGCATGTAATTAAAGTAACTTGTGAGTGAGATGCTGAGTTAACAAATAACTCAGGGCTAATCTTCCATTCATCCCAAATGTGACCACGAATAAGGCCACCACTATCATTACAGCTGCATATCTACTAACGAACGCCCTAAGAGGGTCTGCAAATTCATGTCTGCGGGCATTCATATGGTGACTGTAATTTTTCCCTTTTCTTCTCAGAGATTCAGTTGAAGCGTCACGAGGAAACTGTTTTTAACCTGTGGTCTCAGGGGCAAAGAGATATCTTACAGATCTTTTGAAAGGCACATATTTCTTCCACGTAGGCTCCAGGCCTCCTCCTCCTCCTCCTCCTCTCCCAGTTCCAAATTTTAAGTGGAAAAAAAACCCTAGGCTCACGTCTCTACTAATATCTTGAATATATGCTTTGACAAAATAGCTTTGGTTTAAAACCAAGCGTACTGGGTTACAGTACCAAATCAGTTTGTCAAGTCAGTGCTCTTTGTCGAGGGAAGTGGATCTTTAAGAAGTCTGAAAGCCTCTGTCATGGTTTTTCGATGCTGGGTATTAATAATCGATGGCGTGCATATACATCTTTCGTTAATTGGTGTTTGCTTTTCAGTTCTTATTCAAGACTGAGCCCCAAACCCATGTGTGCTGGAAGCCCGGTGAGTCTTTGCTCTGCCGTCTTTTGCTACGCTTCCATGCTTAGTATCTGCACAAGGCTGGCACGTGCTGCTAGAATACCTGACAGCCAACACGTTAGAGAAGAGCCTTTCGTGGGGGTTTGGGGAGGGATTTCATAGTAGTTAAGAGTTTCTGATCTGGGGCTGGTGAGATGGCTCAGCGGGTGGGAGCACTGGCTGCTCTTCCGAAGGTCCTGAATTCGGGTCTCAGCAACTACATGGTGGCTCACAGCCACCCGTGATGAGATCTGACGTGCTCTTCTGGTGTGTCAGGAGACAGCTACAGTGTACTATGTATAATAATAAATAAATCTTTGGGCTGGAGTGAGCAGGGACTGAGCTTGTGGAGTTGACCGGAGTAAGCAGAGGTCCTAAAAATTCAATTCCCAGCAACCACATGATGGTTCACAACCATCTGAACAGCTACAGTGTACTTACATACATAAAATAAAATAAATGGTTTAATCCTTTTTATTTGTTTTTAAATAAAGAGTTTCTATTCCAAACACGCACATTGGCAACTGTAACCCACAGCTTTAGGGGGACGCAGAGCCCCCTGGGTACCCATACTTATGTGCATATGCATATCGCCGCACACAGAAACACACACATAATTTAAAAAGCAATTATTATTATTATTATTATTATCATTATTATTGATTAATTTATTATTAAACTCACAGTTCTGGTCATTCAACAGCAGGTTCTAGGAACTGTTCCGTTAAGGTCACATCACTGGCAAATGGCATTAGTGTGGGAACTCACCCAGGAAGAAGTAAGGGCATAGCAAGATAGCAGCAAGCTAGACAGGTTCAGGGGACTGGCTTGCTTTCTTTCCTCTTCTTTCTTATGATGATCCACTGTATTTGGAATCAATCAGAGACCCAAAAAACCACATTGACTCTTAAAACTGGCAACTAAGACCAAATCAACATCTACTGGGCCCCACCACTGAAAGTTGTTTGTTTGTTTGTTTGTTTGATACCATCTCAGCATTGCCAACCTGTGATTGAGTTTCTCAGTGCATCATCTTAGGGCCAGGAGTGGGGTAGAAGGAGGTGCACACAGAGCCAAGCACATATGCCAAAGCTGTAGCCATACCAGCCCGGTCTGTGGCTGCTTAGATTCTCGCTTGACTCATGTCACACCACTGAAACAAGCATCTCCTCCTGGAGAGTGATTGTTCAGATCCGGACTCATGGTGGGCTTTCAGAGCTGTGCTGAGCAGAAAGGCACACAGCCCTTTGTTTTCAAAGTGCGCCCAGTGGGCTGGACTCTACTGCCTGTTTGTTTCCTTTCCACAACTGTACTGTCTGAGCAGAAGAACACCATGATGGGCCTCAGAGATTGTGGCGTGGGCGTTTTTGCCTGCCTGCATGTCTGAGTACCATTTATATGCCCATGGAATTTATGTACAACTCATAAAAGTACCCTGGAGTAAATTCCTGAAACTATCTGCAAAAAGTCTCCCAAAGTTTACACTGATGAAAATGAAATCTACAATCAAGTATTCCTTTTGAATAGAAAACAAAAAGATCTTCCACTAAATATGGAAATCATCAGGCTGCATAGTAGATGGTATAAGGACCAAACAGGAAAGTTCCAGAAAGAAAGATAAAAATATTGTATTCAGAGCGAATGTGGTTGACATTTCGAAGTATCTCCTTTGGGTTTTATGAATGGTGTCACCGAGGTGTTCACACTGTGTTCGGATAAAATTTTAATTTTCTCTTACCTTCAATGTGGGCCATGCTTAAGTTAACAATAAACAAAAGTATCCACACAGAAAAAAGCACTTATGTGATCAGAGGTAAATACTGGGAGAGATAACAGACCCAGTAGTAAGAGTCCTCCAGTCTCTCAGTCTGGAAGAAATGTCCATTATAAGGACATGGAAGGGTGCCAGCATTGGTCGTATGTACTGTGAAGCACAAGGCCATAATTCAGCCAGCTTCACATCACTGAGAAGTCAAGAGAAGACGTGAAGACAAATAAAATGGAGATAACTAGGGAATATCCTGACTAATGATTAAGTTGGTGACCCTGACATGGCTGGGCACACAGTGTGAATTTAATCAGGCTCACCCCACGTGACTCCATCAGCGGTGCCCATGGCATAGCCTTGGGCTGCTTGGTCCAAACACTTCCTTCTCTCTTCTATTGTATAGTGGCTTGAACATGGCTGGCTGTGTTTTCTTTCTCATCTCCAGTAATCTGAACTTGAAGTGTGACTGGCAGATGTTAACAGCAACTGTTATCTTCTCTTTGTCCTTTCAATCAACAGACTGTCTTCCGAGCCCAGAGCAGGATCAAACAGGTAAGAACTAAACCTCTTTGTTAAGAAGAGGGAAGCCAGACAGGCCATGGAGGCAGGCACCCCAAACCCCAGAACTCTGGAGGTGGAGGCAGGGAGATAAAAAGTTGTAGATGAGCCTTGGCTACATAGCTAATTCAATGCCAGTCTGGATTGCTCTAGACCTAATTTCAAAACCAAACATACAGAGAGGAGCTTAAAGCCAGGATCCTTGGTTTGAAGTTCAAAAACAAACAGACAACAACAACAACAACAACAACAACAACAACAACAAGAAGAAGCATGACAGACTGTTTAGTTGCAAAGTTCCACACATGATCAAAAAAACTTAAAAATTTTAGGAACTATTACAAAAAAGTTGTTCATGGACAAAACAAACAAATAAACCCAAACCCTAAAAGAATGTTAGAAATCAAACTATAAAACACATCCCAGAACCATTATCATGACACAATCTAAAAAAAATCATTATTTTTCTCACTCAAAAACCTGAGAAAAGTAGAGTATGCCTGAAATTTGTGTGCCCCCCACACACCTGCCACTATAATGTGTTTTAGGTATGTGCCGCAAGAGCCATTCATTAGATTCACATTATTTACTTGTGAAGAAGAAAATAAGAGGGGAAGTTGGACAGAAATGAGTATTTTTGCTTAAGAAGTAAACATACTGACCAGAGTTCAGCATGTTTCTCAGCAAATCCCTGGAATTATGGATTAAGAGGCCATGAGGGAACAGTCACAAATGCCTCCAGGGGGCCAGCAAGCTAAGAAACCTTTGTGCTTCTCTGATGTAGAAGAGGCGATTTGGAAAGTTACAGCATGACTTTTGAAACCGTACCCAGATTCCACAATTCCCACTGCTCATAGAGGAAAGTCCAGACTCCTCGATCTAGGTCTGCCCACCTCTTACTCTCAGAAGATGCCAGGCCTCCGACTCGTGGGGCATTGGTCCCAGCTTGTTCCTTTGTTCAGGTTCCTCATCCACAACTGGTATGTGATGTCACAGCTTCCTCCTCGTTTACATGCTGAAATCTAACTTCCACTACCCAGAATGTGACTTTATATTTACATACTTATGTGTCTGTTTAAAGACAGGGCCTTACTATGTAGCCCTGGCTAGCCCAGAACTCACTATGTAGACCAGGCTAGCTTCACATTCAGATCTGCCTGCTGGAATCCAGGCATGCACCATCCCATCAAGCTTTTGGGTGGGTGCTGAGGACTTGAACTCTGGTCCTTCTGTCCCCACAGGAAATACTTTACCAACTGAGCCATGTCTCCAGCTCTACTTTGCTGAGTTTAGGGTTACACATCTGAAATTTCTCTCCTTAATCCCTAAAGGCAGCACAGCAGTCCTTTCAAATGAGCATCAAGATAGAGCTGTGGAGCCGTCCTCACTTAGCTGCAAAGGTAGAAGCTTGGGAAATGATGACAAAAACCAACTCATGACAGGGTTTGAAGTGGTAAGCCTTCCCTATGGACAAGAACACTCATCACACAGAGGGGGTTGGGGGAGAGAGAGAGAGACAGAGAGAGAGGCAGAGACAGAGATACACACACAGAGAGAAAGAGAGGCAGGGACAGACACAGAGACAGAGATAGGGGAAGGAAGAGCTATAGAGCTCTCCTGGACATTTTAGAGTTATGTTTCCCTTCTATTTATCAGAATACTTATTACTAAGCATTGGGCAATCTATTACCCAATGTAAACTCATGATTCGCATGATGTTGTAACAAACTAAGCGTTGTTTCTTTTTCTAGTGAAATAGAAGCAAGGAGCAAACTTGCTCAAGTGTCTCCAATGCGTTTCCAGATTCACAGAACTCCCTTAAGGGCTTGCACATCACCGAAGTCTGCTGCCTTTGCTAGAATCTGACTTGTAACCTCCCGTCGTCTTCACTCACTTTGTACTTCGCCGGGATGATCTCTGCAGTGATCTCTCTGCATGGACTTAGCCTTGTATTGAGCATGTGCTCTGGTGAGCTTGGCATCCTCACTGTGCATCCTCTTATGTCCTTCCGCCTGAATTTTAGAACCACGGAGGAGTGCCCCAATGGCCAGCACAGGAGTGATTCCAGTGACTGGGGGCAGAACTGCAACCTTAGCAGGCAGAGGGTCTCTGGTTTCATCTCAAGGGTACTTAGACTTGAGTTAACAAGCTTCTTACAACTGTGATGTGCAATTCTAATGGCTGTGATAATAGCTAGAGGCCATGTCCCTGCCATTCCGGGGATGCTATATTGGAAATCGACATGGTAATTGACTAGACTGTAAAAAAAAAAATGTCCCAGATGACAGTGGTTTTGATTCCTTTGGTCCATTGCTATACAGCCGGTGCTAAGTAGCATTTTCTGGACACCTGGCAAATATTTGTGAATTGAGTGATTTTATTAAAAGTATCTCATTTATCAGTAAGATTAGATGTCCACTTTAAAAAGGGGTTCACTCTGAGTGTGTCTTCAGTTTCTCCTGTTTGCCAAGATGTACTCATAGAGAGATCTACCCACACCCTGTTTAAATACCTGTTGTCTTAACTCTCCTGAAGAGATCCCTATCAACACACCCAGGGAGATGCTGTAGGTTGTCCATTCTGCAGATAAAATGAAAAGTGCAATCCCTGAAAATATATTCTAATTTTACTATAACGAAAATGGTGCTCTTCTCACAGACTACCAAAAAAGATTGTATTTTTCTATATTAATTTTCCACAAAGATGTGTGTGTTCGCATGAGTATGCATGTGTGTATCAACAAAGAGCCAAGAAATATTTTGTGACTATGTGTATCTGTGCCATGTGGATGTTCTGAGTCATGTTTATATCTCTGATCTACAGTGACATTTCATTAAGGGCGTAAGAACATGGTCCTATTCATCCTACATTTTATGAGCTCAAGGACCTGGAAAATTGCAAACAGTACCTATGTCTAAGGGAGCCCCAGGAGCTCAAACTAGTTTTGTGTGTGTGTGTGTGTGTGTGTGTGTGTGTGTGTGTGTATTTGGTGAGGGGGTGGTGCTGTGATGTTTACCAGATTCCTGGCTCCTGATGACATGACAAATATGCGTTTGTAGGGAAAGATGCTATGAGCACTTTTAGAGTGTAATCCCAGAATTTGTAAGGCTGAGCGAAGAGGACCCTGACTTCAAGGCAGCCTGGGCTTGAGATGGTCTGTGTTTTCCTAGTGTGAGTATTGACCTGAATTTGGAGTATATATGAATCTCACTGACATCTAGGAAGTAATATATGTCAGTAGCTCAGAGTTTATTTTGAAATCATCACCAAATATGGATGCTTCTCAACTTGTAAGGTGCCTGACCCCCATAAACACATTGCCAGTGGAAGCATGCATCCTAAAACGCTATTGATATACCTAGCTTAGGGAACATTAGAGTGTAGCAACTGGGACATTGCAGGGTGTGGGCTGTTTCACCTGGTGACCCTGTGGTTGCCTGGGAGATGAAAAGGTCTGCCGTTGCCCAACATGGCAACAGAGTATTTTACTGCTTCGTCCTATTCCAAGGAAAGACCCACATTCAGGATTTGCAGTATGCTTTCTACTAAGTCCTGGTTGCTTTTGTACCATTGCATAATTGGAAAATTGTAAGTAGACGATTGTTAAGTTCAGGACCATCTGTAGTGATAGCTCAGGCTCTGGGTGTGGATGAGAACGCCCAAAGAGAAAAAAACCAAATAAACAAACAAAAAAACCCACCAAACATATAAAATGAGAAAATAAGAGGGTTGGAGACGGGGTGCCTGGAAACACCATAATTTAGGAGGCTGGCAGCAAAAGAAGAGCCAGCCAAGAAGCAGAACGGACAGAACGATATCACAGAAGCCCAGCGGGGGATGGGAAGTGCAGTGTGCACCAGGAAACCATGAGCAGACAGGATGGGAAATGGCACATTCGGAAGATTACTAATGGGAAGCACATAGAAATATCCATAGGTCTATTTCTGAGGATAAACTTGTGGGACCCCACCTCTCTCTCTCTCTCTCTCTCTCTCTCTCTCTCTGTGTGTGTGTGTGTGTGTGTGTGTGTGTGTGTGTGTGTATACATTTATGTACATAGTGGGGGCCAGATTCCTGTCTTTGCTTACATTAAGAAAATACTACCAATTGAGCTACATCTTCAACCTTGTTCCTTTTTAAACAAAGTTTCCCTCTGTAGCCCAGGCTTGCCTTGAACTCAGCCTCCCTCAGCCTGGCAAATGCTGGGATGGCCAATGCGTGCTACCATGCTCAACAACTCTTATTTTCTTTCAACTTCTCTATGTTTTCTGACTTCCATATAATGTTACATTTGTATTAAAATGTTCTTAATGGGGTGTGGCATGATGGTTCAACAGTTAAGAGGACGTACAACTCTTGCAGAGGACCCAGGTTCAGGTTCCAGTACCCAAATAGAAACTCACAGCCACCCACAGTTCAGTTCCAGGAGATCTGCCGTCCTCTGGACCCTTATGGGCTCCAGGCACACATAGAATGCACATGCCTACAGGCAAAACATGCATGCACACAAACTAAAAATAAACCAACCTTTTTTTCTTCTTTTTTAAAAAAAGGATTTATTTTTATATATGTGACTACACTGTGGCTGTCTTCAGACACACCAGCAGAGGGCAGAAGATCCCATTACAGATGGTTGTGAGCCACCATGTGGTTTGCTGGGAATTGAACTCAGGACCTCTGGAAGAGCAGCCAGGGCTCTTAACCGCTGAGCCATCTCTCCAGCCCCTAAACCAACCTTTTAAAAGGCTATTGAAGTATAAAACAAATGCGCTGAGAAAGTCTGGACTATTCTGTACAAACTCAGAGAAAAGAACAAGGAATTGTGGATTCAGAAATATTTGACCCTCTATGTGCTGGGCCCCAGGCTAATGACAAATAAGGAATGTGAGAATGACTGTGACATTCTACAAATTAAGGAAGACTGTTGGCTTGCAAGGGGGCAGGGATATAGGCACTTGAGCTGGTAACACGTGAGGCTAGCTGGTAGTCTGCTACCACATTAAACTGATTTCACGTGTCTTATAACCAAGATGGCCTTTATTCTGTAAGCTCCAGATCGGTTTCTGAGGGGCAGAGAAGACAAAAATTGGGCTTTAAGTGAAGAAAAATTCTGCTTGATTTGGATAACCATGTGTCTATTGATGTGGTGGAACCCAAGGGAGGTGACTGGGCATGGTTCTCAGGAACTGCCATGATCAGTCTCATCCGGAGACCCTGGGGGGTTACATGGACCCATAACTAGTCTGTGATTGATTGTGACTGGATGTATACTGATAAGACTGGATAGATGGATTGCTAGACAGTGTGGGAAAGAAGGAATCAAGAACTGAAAAAAAATTTAACAGTCCAAGAAAACTTTTTGTGTCTGGTTAAAGACCACACATAAGTAGGGCATTGCTCTTTCTGAAACAGTGAGATAGGGGTGCACTTAGAGCAGGCAGGACTATTTCCTGATGGAGAATCTAGTGAAGACACAAATGGGAAGCCAATCATCCGGAAAGCACAGAGACAGGATGCTCCCTGTGCCTGGCAATGGGGTTTCCAGGACTAGCCCCTGTGCACAGATACAGGGCCTTAGGATGCCTCTTAGAGATTTGTGGGCATGGTCCTCTCTGGCCCCCCTGAGTTTTCACCTCTGAGGAAGCTCCTATCATAGATACCAGGAAAGAGACGTCGGTTGGCCCTACCAGATCTCATTGTTTCTGTCGTTCCCTCGGCCTACACATAAAGGATGCTGAACAGAGATAAGAAGCTCAGAAAGAAGGCATGTGGATGGGGACTGGAGGAGCTATTTAGGTAGGCCTTTCCCCTCCCTGTTCTAGGGAAGAGAAGACAATGGTCTGCCCACCGATGAAAATAAACAAGAGATAGCACAGGCCCATAATTTCAGGATTCAAGAGCTAAGGCAGGAACATTGTTAGTTCCCGGACAGCTTGGACAACAGTTCTGGTTCACCTAGACTTCATAAGATGATCCTGTCTAGAAAAACAGACACACAAACAAAGAAGCAAAAATAAAAACAGCAACAGCAAAGAAAACAACAACAACAACAACAAAAGGGGCCGAGAGATGGGGGAAGGGGGCTTGTTGAACAAGCAGTGGAGAGTTGAGTTCAAATCCCCAATACTCCTGAAAAGCCAGGTCTGGCTCTGTGCCCACCTCTTTCCAGTGCTGTGGCTGGCAGAGACATGAAGATTGCTGGAGCGGCTGGCTACCGGCCTAGTTCTAGGTTCAGTGAGAAAGCCTGTCTCAAATCAACACCGTGGAGAATGGCTGAGCAGGACACCCTGGCCTCTGTGAGTACACAGGACTTGCACACATGCACATACGTGCCACACTCGCCCATATACACACAAAGCCAGGTTATTGGGCTTTTAACTTAGGTGCCTGGTGGGTAAAGATGTACAACTACCATGCAGTTTGAATATTCCCGTGGTTACTGATATATGAAATGTAAATGCTAGGAGCGTGCTGTGTTATTATGGGAGAAATAAAGGGCACTGTGTGCAGGAGGGATCTATTTTGAGATCACAAGACAGGGTCCTTAATCTCACCGCCCTCCTTCCACAAGTGCACGCATACTTTCCTTTATCCCTGTCTGTGGAATCTACTACTTCTATGGCAAAGAGGAGGTAGAATTATTTTTCAGATGTTTACACATAGATAGTGATAGTCTCCTAGGGTGGGGGTTTCCCACAGTGGCTAGAGAAGGCAGGTGGCGGGCTGAGGAAACTGTAAGCCAAGCAAGAAGCAGGTGTAACTAAATGTAATGGAATACTATTAAAGTTAAGTGACCAAACAGCAAGGGGTTCCAAGCGAGCTGGCCTAGTAGAGCCCATAGACCGCTGCACCTGTCATAGGTACTGGACCCTCTTCTTGCATTCAGTATCCTCTCCACGGAACAGCACAGAGGACAGCAGCCAAGGATGTCCAACCAACAAGGACGGCCAAATTTGAACTCGGCTTATGATTTAATACGCAGCCTTCCCTCCAGGACCAGTCCCAATCAAGACCTTTTAAGTTCAAGTAACTCAACCCTTGCATTTTGCAGGAACGGAACGGTTAAGGCAGAGGCATGAAGTAACTTTGGAGAGTGACTTACTAGGGGAAGGCCTTCCTAACCATCCTAGCTTCCACACTGAGTGCCAGGCTGGCCCTTCAAACCCCCCCCAACCCCCCTCAAACCCCCCTGCCCCAGTAGGAGATCCAATAAAGTGTAATGCCGTCTTTTCAGCTGACTTCGTTCCTTACATTCCTTTGCAGCGGGCGACTTTCCAAGATGAGTTTGTATTTGCAGCCTGAGCACAGCGGTTCTGAACCCTTAAGCCACAGGTCGGGAAGGGTCCCCTGGCATCCGGGGCTCTCTCTGGTCCATTTCCACCCTTCAGGTAGGATGCAGAGTCAGGTTATCTCCTTCCTTCCCTACGGCCACCAGCTGGCTCCCAAGCCAGCGCCCAGCCCGCCACTTCTGGAGCCCGACAGTCCCAGCGTGGCCGCGGTGAAAAGCGCGCGCCCCTTGGCGCGAGCCCCACGCTCACACGCGCTGCCGCTTGTTGCTCCCCGCAGCCGCGACGTGGGGAAGTGAAAATGAAATTGACTTTTCCGAGAAATGATGAAAGCCGCGCCGGCCGCCAATGAACAGCGGCGGCGAACTTCCGCACCTCCGGGCTGGCGGCTGGAGCCCTCCCTCTGCCTCCACCTCCGGGTTGCACAAGCTTGAAACAAACACTGGGGAGGAAGGGCGGGGAGGGAGGAGGGCGGAGGGGGAGCGAGGGAGGGAGCGGGGCCGGGAGAGGGCGGGGGTGGGGGGGATTTCCAGCCTCGGCTCCTCGCAGTTTCCTCTCCTTGTTTTGCTTTCGATCTGGACTGTTCTCAGGCAAGCCGGGGACTAACTTTTAGTTTTGCTCCTGCGATTATTCAACTGACGGGCTTTCATTTCCATTTTACACACCCTAACAACACTCACACCTTTCGGGATTGTATTGGTAGCGTGGAAAAAAAAAGCACATTGAGAGGTAACATTTTTTTTTTTTTTCAAATAATAGTTGTGGCTGTGCGTGTGTTTTCTCTCCAGGGCATGTTGACGGGGACAGGAGGAGCTATGTATGTATGTGCGTCCTGATGCTTTGACACGATGTTTTGCAGACGGAAAATGCCGGGGTTCATAAATATTAATACCGATTTTTGGAGGAAGAGTCGGCGCAGTTATGGATCATCTGATTTTAGGGGAAGCAGGGGTCTGCTGCTGTTGCCGCTGGTACTGGGGCTGCTGAGGCTGCAAAGGAGGAGGAGGAGGTAGAGAGGGAGGAGGAGGAGGTTAGTGAAGGTTTAATTTCACTTTTGGATTTGCAGATGAGAAGAGGTGGCTCCATGGACACAGATCTGCTCTGTGTGATTCTGCGCTCCAGGTGTCGTGCGTTGTGGGTACAGGTCCGCTGGAGTCCGGCCTCGTTTAAAATAAAATTGTGTGTGTGTGTGTGTGTGTGTGTGTGTGTGTGTGTGTGGTGTATGTGTATGAGTGTTTACAGACACTGTCGCCACCAGGTCCGAGGAAGGGAACCGGGTTCTTCTCGGTGCCCAGCGGCCCTTCTTTCCCGGCGGTCTCTGGTGTAAATAGACTGGCACCCGCGGTCCCTAGATGCCCGTGCCCCGGCAGTGACCACTGTAAACTTGAAGGCTGCCCTAAGGCGGTCCCAGGATGTGCTCGCCCGCGGGGCTTGGGGTCGGGTGACCGGCGTCGGGTGCCAGCGGCTACTCCGGCCGGGCGGGCTCCGCCGCGGCTGGGCGCGGGCCTGGCCGGCGCGCCCGGCTTCCTGGGGACTGGGCCGCCGCCACTCGGCAGGAACGTCGCGTCCTCCTCCCCGCCGGCCAGCGTCTGGCCTGGCCTCCGGGCTTTGTCACTGCACTTGTCCCAGCGCGTGAGGCGCCCGGGAGGCGCGTCCCAGGAGGGCTCCTCGCTCAGGGGTCACCCACCCCGGCGCGGCCTAGCTGCGAGTGCCTCCGGGTCCCTGCGGGCGCCCCCGGGGCCGGCCTGGCGCGCTGGGCCCCGACCCGCCTTGGCTACGGAACTGGCGAGGTGTGGGGGCGGGGAACCTCCGGGGACCGAGCGGCGCCCGGCGGGCGAGCATGGAGGTGGGGGTGAGGGTGGCGAGCGCTTGGGGTCTCCGGGACGCGGTGGGAATCCAAGTGCCCGCCCTGTGCCCTCCGACCCGCTCCGGGTGCCGGGTGACATTCGCCCGCCCGCCGAACATGGTTGGTGCAGAGCGGCAGCCACCACTTCCTCTCCGCCCCGCCGGCCCGGCTCTCTGGGCGAGCGATGCGGGCCGCGGCCAATCGCGGTGCCCAGCCAGTCCCTGTCGTTCGGCCTTGGGGGCCGGCTCCGCTGAGCGGCTCGGGAAGCCTTCTCAGGGCTCAGGGCTCAGGGCCCCGGCTCCCCGGACGCTGTCCGCTGACCCCCAGTCTCGGACTGTTTGCCACTCTCAGCCCCTCTCCCCTTAGGAGCAGGGAAGGGAAGGAGGCTGGCAGCCTCCACCGCGAGCCAAGACTGTGCTCGGTCCCCAGGTGAGACGCCCAGATCAGTCGGTAGAGGCGAGATCCTTGGTGGTCGGATGTAAATAAATAAGACCCCTGGGATTGGCAGGCCACCTTGTCACTCGTTTGCAAGCGGGGTTGCAGGTCCTTAAGCCCAGTGTGTTTGAAACTTGGGGGACATGTTTCTTGTCCCCCTCCTCCCTTCCCGTATGGGCACTCCTTGTTCTTCCTTGGTTGTGTCTGTGCCAGGGAGGCCCAGGGAGGCAAAGTAGTCCTGGGGTTAGCTTTCTGCCACTTGCCTCCCTGTGGCTGGGACTCCGGGCTGTACTTGATGAATGGCTCCAGAGGGTGGGGAGGACAGTTACATTTCCTGTTGTGCATTTTCAGGAATCATAGGAGCTTGGAAGCTTGTTGTCATGCCTGAAGTCATTTATTAGTTTTGTTTGTTGGTTGGTTTTGTTTTTTTTACATCGACTGACTGCAAGTAACATTTGAAGTTAGCAGTCTGCGCTTCTGGTGCTTAAGGACAGGTGCAGGGACCCGTTTGTTTAGCCTACTGTTTCTAGAAGGTGGTTGATTGCATGGTAGACAGATGTACATTGCTTGGTCAGGGCAGAGCCCCAGAGGTTGCTCTGTTAAACTTAATCACTCACCCAAGTGCAGTATTCTCTGATTTTTCTCAACTCTCATTCTTTTTTGGGGGGTGGGGTGGCGTGTGTCACAAAAAATAGAAACCAATAAAAGCTTGGCATTTGGCTTTTCTAAGGCAGCTTCAAACAAATGGAATATTTCAGGCTAGAGTTGGCATCTCTAAGGGGTAACGTTGGAACATCTATTGATCGATGGGGCAAAGTCCGGAACGTCACTGTAATTGGTGAATGATTATAATTTATAGCCTAGCTTGTTGTGTAAGAAGTTAGATTTTGGCTTGCGCTTTAGATCCAAGAGATCTTGCCTGTTATGATTTGTTACTGCTTCTTAACATTAAACACTTACATATTTCATTCTCAATGAGTGGTCTTGTTTTTTCCTCTTGACCTGCAAAAGTTAGGAAGAGTTGCACGTGTTTCAGAATGACTTACCTGTAAAAAACGGCATCTTCATGAAACAAAAAAAGAGGACTTGTAATCAAATTGGAAGCAGATTGAGCAAGAGAGAAGTTGACATGAAATCCTGAAGGCTCTAGGAACTATGGGCTCCTGAAATACTTCGTTAAGTAAATATTTAATATACCAGAGCTAGTGAAAGCTGTTTAAATCTAAGAGTGGAAGACTTGAAACTTTGGATAGTCACTTGACGCACATTGATTTCCTCACATATCCAAGAGCACCACCCTTTTAATCTCAGCTTTATTCAGTAAAATCTGGATCTCTTTTTCCAGCGTCCCCCACCCTTTTTTTTAAAATAGCAAATAGACTACTGAACTACACCGGGCATCTTATAGCAGGTCCCTTATCTGCCTCCTGCCAAACAGGCCTTAGTGCAATCTGGAGAACTTATTTATATATTTGACAAATATCTGTGGGCCATGAACTACCAGACACAGTGGCAGGCTGTGTGGACCCAACTAGAACCAAGAAGGACAGATAGCCTCTTCAGGTTCTACAGAGGTTGCATTCTAGCAGTGAGCTGACAACAACCAAAAATAAATCCAGTAATTACCTCTGGGGGTTGGTCTAAGAAAGGGAATAGTGTGTTATACTTACAGGGCTGCTTTGGGGGAACAATTGTGATACTGTGTGTGTAAGAACATTGTGTAAATTATAGTAACCCACAAATGTGTCACGCATTGACTTTCTAAGTTCTGTTAGGTTACTGTTAAAGCGACTATTAGAGAGGTGAGTGCCCCAGTACATACTTTTTGTCCCGTCGAGGCTGAGGCAGGAGGATGGTGAGTTCAAGTTCAGATACAGGCAGAGAGCCTGTCTTTAGAATAAAAGTGAGGAGTCACAATCAGGACAGTACTTCTGAGGGTACACAAATAATGGCAAAGAATGAAATACTTGGATAACTATTATATGTAAAGTATCAAAAATGTTTAGCAGTGAAATATTATGTGAAGGATTTTTTTTTTTTCCTGCTAGGAGAAAAGTTAAGTGGTATCCATGATCCATGAAGACCAAATGATACGGGAATAACTGACTTGGATGCATGTTTTTCCAATTTATTTATACATTAAATTCTTTATTGTAATGAACTTACCCATAAAGATATCATAAAGGTAGACTGAGGTAACCGTTCAGACAAACACTTGCCCAGTCCCAGTCTCTGTGATTTCTCTGAACCACTCTGCAATTAGAACAGCCTCTCTGAAGTCCAGAAACATCACTTGGGGGTTTACACTTCGTTAATAGTTACACCTACCACTAACATGTATATATTATAGGTTAGGACCCGAGTATGAGAGACAACATGTTTTCCTTTTTTTTTTTTTTTTTTTTTTTTTTTATAATACAGGACACAGGTGGCACTGTTCTTTGGTCTGAATTTTCTTCACCGTCGTGTCCGACTCACTAAGTTATTGCTATTACAGGTATGGCTTAGTTCTATTCTATAGTCCATTGCGCTGTCATTAAAGGGACTTGGTTGACTTAGATTCACTGACTTCCGGAGTGCTCAACATGATATGAGTAAAATAATAAGACATTACAGGCGAGAATAAACATCAATAGTATAGATTTGTAATATATGATATGTGAAGAAGTAAACTACTGTGAAATAACAGGAAGTATTAACAGTAAAGCCAATGCTGTTCATCTGTATGACACTCCATATTCCTTCCTGAACAGGGGGAGAGGTGAGCAGGATTTTCTACTTCTGTCTGCTCTATTCATGTACTGCTCTTTGCCTTGCATGGATTACTGTTTAGTTAAGAATATCAGCTTGAGGTGTGATGGGGCTGAATTGAGTGGGTGTGTCAGCCAGTGGAGACTGTAGCTAAGGAGGTTTGATCAAGCTTTGACTTAGCCCCAGAGGAATAATAAATAATGGAGAGGTACCAGATTTAAACATGAAGCCATTATTTTCAAATAAAATGCCAAGGAAAACAAGGACCCAGAAGAATGCAAGCCCCAGGCAGGCAGCTGCCACCCACACTGTGGCCATGTGCTGAAGATTCCTCAGGCTCTGTCTGGATTCAGAGCCAGCAGTAGGCCTATGATGGCTAGCCCTTGACTGTCGGGGAGCCCTTTAAATTGATTTTACACCTTCCAGGATTCATCTTAGGACAGAGTCTCTGGGACAAACTGTTCATGTAGGAAGCCTTCATGTGATTTCTTTTCAGTACTTCGATACCTGTGGCTTCCAGTCAGAACTCCTGGTCAACTTGTAAAAAATGTGATTCGCATCAAATCTAGTAAATCTTATTCTACCCAAACTTAGGGAAACCCATGTGTTGGCACTCTGGGTAGGTCTGTGTTAGACTCTCGGTCCTGACACACTGGGTACAGCTGAGGACTTCCCTCAGAACTTCCAGTTCCTCTCGGGACCCAGGAATCCCATACCATTACTTGAAGTGAATAATAGTTAAATGTCGTGACCCACAAACATATCCATTTATAAAATATTTGTAGACAGCTAGCCATGTACAAGGTTTTGTATAGAGAAAGGTGAATGGGCTCAGAAGCCTAGAATTCACTACATCCATGCACACACAACACACACTCACACACACACAATTTATATGCATACAAATACATATTACATGTATATAAGTTACTTAATTTCAAGGTCTAGTCATATACAAATTATATAAATTGATTTATTTCAAGTAATACACACACACACTTGCACCCACAAGCACACGTGTATATGCCCTGAATTGAACCCATAGCCTAGAGTGTGCTAAGCAAGCGCTCTGCCATTCAGCTATACCCCGAGCCTTGGCATTGACTTCTATCTGTATTATTCATTCTTTACTAACTTCCCCTTTTGGAACCTTAATTCCACAAACCGTGGTTAGATAGTTCTGCAATCCTCAGGGGACCAGGCCAGTACATTTGTTTATTATTAAATGAACAAGGGAAAGGAACATTTAGAAACCATTCAGGATTCTTTAGATGGAAGACTAGCTCCAGTCCATAGCATTATAGTATATTACAGTATATAGTATATTACAGCATAGTATATTACAGTATAGTATATTAAAGTATAGTATATTACAGTATAGTATATTACAGTATATCATCTATCTCTTCCTCTCTCACTCAGTGTGAGCCTCTTGTTCCCTATGGTGTGCCGGGCCCATCATCCCCGTCTCCCTCCATTGTGAGGCCAGGGCAAAAAGTACAGAACCACTCAGTGTTCAAGGATCTCTTCCTAGGACTAATATGGATAACCGTGAATGGTTAAGTCTTGGCCTTGGCTTAGAGGCTGTGCCAAGCAAACAGCAAGCAAAAGCCGCTTGCTTCTACACTGTCTATACAGCTTTGAATAGGACTCACCTGTCTTGGGGCTGTCCTTATTGGCCTGAGCTCTCACACCCCAGATGGTATTCACATCATGGTTCTCCTACTCTGACTTTTCCATTTCAAGGAAGACTACACTGCATGGTGTGGCCTCCATATGCAGGAAGGCCATAGAGAGTGCAGGTGGCCTATTCTTCCTGACTTGTTTTGTTTCTGTTCAGGTTTGTATTTCCTTCCATCAGCTCTAATAAGCCAGAAAGAACTAGAGTTGAACAAATAGATGTGTGGGGACCCATAAGAAAACCAGGAGGCTCTTGGGGATGCCTCCTTAAGTGTTTTGTTTTAATTCTGAGAGTACAACCAATGTAGTCGAACATAGATTTCCCCTCCCCGCCATAGATCTTAATTTAAGATTTTGTGTGATAAAAGTCTGTCCAGTTTTCATTAAACAAATTTCTTTTTTTGAATGATAAATTACCTCCCATGTCATTTTCCTAAATTGATTTATTTTCAAATGTACTCATCAAGCTACTGCTATCTTTGTACCAGCTTTGGACGACCGAGGGAGAGTGAGCCTTCACTTTTACTTGTCCTTCGTGAGCCTGTGCCTATCAGATTTAGGGTCAATCCAAAGAGTTAGAGGATGCTCTTTTGGCCCGCGATCTTCACATCTCTGACTCACTCCACATCTTGTTTGGTTGACATTTTGAACGAGAAGGCGCTGAATACAAATGGCCTTATTTCAGCCAATGTCAGCTATGTGTTTTGATTTTGTTTTCCCTACCCTAGATTTACTGGAGACAAGAAAAGCTATGGGAAGAGAGTGTCCTGACACCTAAGCAGGGTGTTGGTGGGGCAATGGGTATAACAGTGGCCCAAGGGGGAATTGGAGAGAGAATAAGGAGAGAGCAAGTGTGTTCTCGGTAGGGAAGGGCCAGTTAGGCAGGCAGAGACTCTGTGTTACTGCCACAGCTGGTGTTGATGGTTAACATTGATTTTTATCTCATGTGCATGAGTGTTTTGCCTGCATGTATGTCTGTGTGCCATTTACATGCCTGGTGCCTTTAGAGGCCAGGCAAGGGTGTCAGATTCATTGGAACTGGAGTTACACATGGTTGAGTGTCTCTGTGTGAACAGGATTCTGTGAATAGAACCTGGCGACTCTGGAAAAGCATCAAGCACTCTTAACCACTGAGCCATCTCTTCAGCTCCAAGTTTGGATGATTTTTTTTAAACATTTTAAGCGTTATATGCCGCTAAATTAAATTCCAAGAAATTCCTTTCATTACAAATCTTCAGCTATAGTATGGAGTTAAGGAAGGAAAGGGGAGCAAGTACTTAGTCAAGGGTCAAATGAAACGCTGAAGAGCTTCTACTGTTGTCTTTGGGGTTAGACCTTTTAACCCCGTGGAAGATAGATTGTGACAGGAAACTGCAGGGCGGGAGCTTACAGGGGACTTACTGGACTTACAGGAGACTGTCACTTCCGCATGGTTGAGGTCACCTTGAAGGTATTGATTTGAAGTATTGGGAACTGAAGGACTGAGACCCACACTGTAAGCCCCCCAAACTTTCTCTAACCCCTCCCCAAAACAAAACAAAAAACCCCAAAACCTCCCCGCAGGCAATACAATGAATCAAAGACACTATGGCAGCTCTCATAGGCCCGCCTCCTCTCACCCTTGCTTTTCTTTGATTGGATCTTACTCTTGTCAGATCACAAATGAAGGAACGCAGGGAAATAGAATTCACAGCATTGTGGTCTCTTCAAGAATAGGTGATGGTTGAACTATGAGCACTGTGACCACAGGCCACCTACTGTTGGAAAACCGTGGGGACCATAATGCAGTTGAGGCTTTACACAGAGGAATTTTTTGGAATTAAACTTGGTGGTATATACTTATGGTGTTAAACGTTAAATTTAACATGCTTGAACATTTAACTTGTTACAGTGGTGCATGCTTGCCACCCTAACACCAGGGAGACTGAGGCAGGAGGATTGTTAACAAAGTTGAGGTTGTCTTGGGTTACACAGTGAGCACAAGGCTAGCTTGGATACATAGTGAGACTGTTTCAAGACAAACCTCAACCAAGCAAGAGTTAAACTTTCTGTTCCAGTAATGGTGCTTCTAGGAACCTACTTCCTGGAGGTGACTGGAAGTTAGAACAAAGATTTATGTATCAGGGTGTTCATAGAGTCTGCTTTTACCATATAGGACTTGAAATATCTAACAAGAAAAAACATATGTAAACTATGACATATCTGAAAGATGGATAGTCTTTAAAAGTCATAGTTTTGAATGGCATTTAAAGAGGGGCAATGTTTATCCCATGCTAGTTGGCTGGGAGGAAAGCATATTAGATTGTATCTAATATCCTTTTTATTCTCATTAAAAATCGTATGTATTTTGTTGATGTAATGCTAAAACGTGGTGAAAGAAAAGAGTTTGATGGTAGGATTATATTTGATTTTTTTAAGCACCCCTTGAGACACTGTACTTTTCTAAATTTGAATCAAATTTGGATCCTAGTTACTATCATACCTAAAGAAGAGTTCTCAAGACAACGCTCAGGTGTCCCCATTGGTCCCCCTCTAGCAAATGGGGGATTAGACAAAGGAAATTGGACTGGGCAGTGTTGGCGCACATCTTTAATCCCAGCAGTCTGGAGGTAGAGTCGGGCAGATTTTTGTGGGTTCAAGGCCACCTTGGTCTTCAAAGGGACTTCCAGGACAGCTGGGGCTGTAAGGAGAAACCTTGTCTCAAACCAAACTCCCACAATAAATAAATAAACAACAACAACAACAACAGGGGATGGGGCATTGCTGAGGCTGCTACCTGCAGACTTAGCCTTCCTTCTGCTCACTCTGCTCCCTTGTGCACATTCCGGGTCTAGAACGGTGGTCTCTTCTAGCCAAGGCTGAGAGATGCCATTGCCTCGCTCTGCTAAGAACTAGTGATGGTCTAAGATGTTACCCCCTTGACAGTTCTTCCTTTTATGTTCGTAAATACCATAGAAATGCACGACATCTGAGCAGGAGACAAGAGTTACTGGTATTCACAAGCAAGCAAACAAGAGGACCATGCAGTGATGGTCCACACACCTAGATCCTGGTGGGTCATGGTTGGGGCATTTCACTCTGTGGCGAAACTGTCCCTCTCCCCTCCCTATAGGATCGGGGTTCTCCTGACATACACAACCGTTAACGTCTTCTGTGCTCTGTTCCCTATCCTGTCTGCAGTAGAAATGCTTAGGTAGATAGGGGTCTTCTTAGCTTTAGCAACCTAGGACAATATCAAGCAAGAGATTTGGACTGGACGGTATTGTTTGACCCTGTTGAGGAGATGAGGTTTTTTCCTATAGATAAGAGCAGTTAATTTAGACAAATGGCCACAGGTCTAATTCTCAGGGTATATGCAAAGTGAGAGGCCTGGCGAAGCATCCCTTCCCCTTTGCATCCTATCTTCCCTGTTGACTTCATGTCCTTTGTCCCAGGAGGGTAGGGCAGATGTTCCTCCCATACCCACTTTGCAGATCTCCTCATAGACAATCACTTAAGAAGCCGCAGTCACATGGTGATGTCTGATTTTTTGCAGTGGAAGACGACTCCACGTGCCCCCCCTTTTTTTAATCTAATGAACTATTAGAACAGTTTCACTCCAATTATGAATACAAACTTATTTTATCATTGTGATACTAGCCAAGAGGCGGAAGGACGAAACCAGAGAGAGGCAGGATTAATAAAGAAGACAGTCTCCAGTACAAATACAACATGAGCCACTTGCTTATTTCTTGTTTTCTTTTAGTATCTATATTAGAAAAGTAAAAGAGAGAGGTGACATTAATAATGAAAGTTGTTTGACCCATTACTTCCCAGGTATTATTATTATTTCAATATAATCAGTGCAAAAACAATGTTATTTTGCATTCCCCTTTAAAGCCCAGTATGTTGCTTTTTAAGCTGCAGCTTGTCTTAATTCAACCTATCTACATTCTGTGAGCTCAGCAGACACAGGTACTAGCAGCTACCTATTAGATGGTCCAGCAGATGAGAGATGCACAGAGGGGAGCTGGGGAGATGCTCAGTTGCTATAGTACCTGTTGCACAAGCCTGAGGACCAGAGTCTGACCCCAGGACCCATGTAAAAGCCAGGCCTGGTGATCCACATTTGTAATCCCAGCACTTGGGAGGTGGAGACAGGAGGATGCCTGTCAGTGACAAAGCTTTTATCAAAACAAAGGAAGTCTTTACCTAAGGAGAGATGCTGCTGTTATCCCCTGACCCCTGATACCCTGACATATACACAACACACACACACACACACACACACACACACACACACACACACGGGGAGAGAGAGAGAGAGAGAGAGAGAGAGAGAGAGAGAGAGAGAGAGAGAGACAAAGACAGACAGAGACAGAGACAGAACAAGGGAGCGCATAAGTGCTCTGGGGACAGTTTTAATACAAGGAATGGAGTTTAAAAAGACCGAAGGGAGGCAGGTGAAGTCTTTTGTTTTTGTCAGAACCTCATGGTTGTCCTTTGCCCTCTCATCATAAGCTTTACTTGATTTTTTTTTTTCAGCCAAAATCAATAAATATCCCGAGTGCCCACATAGCATGTAGTGTTCCCACGGCCACGAGCTGTGTGCACACCTGAGTGTCTGCGGGCCTCTCGGTGTGCTGTGAGACTTTGGTTGTTTGGACGTTTTTTTACCCCCCCTCCCCTCCGCGCTATGTTATCTGAGAGCCCGTGTCACGTGTTTCTTTGCATTCCTCACGGACACTTGATACGCAGTAAGTACCAGATAAATATTTGTTGCTTTGATTTTCTGCTTAAAGCAAAAGTTAGCTCAGAGAGCTGAACTGCAGCTCAGAAGGGACGGTACAGGCCTGCTTTGTGTTAGAAACCTATTGGTGCATGTATCTTGCACATAGGCATGGTGTCTTGTCACTTAGCAAGGAGACTTGTCACTATGCAGGCGAGGTGCAACACTCAGAAGGTGAAAAATTGTTCATCTTTTCCCTTTCATACCAAGACATTCGAAAGAACCTGACATTTCCTTCCCAACAGTGATATTTACACCTTTTTATGAATATAAATCTATTTGGTGGTAAACTGGAGACAAGCTTCCGAGAGTTACTGTTTTCTGTGTGGATTAAAGTAGCGATGCCTTTGTTAATGTTACCAACACAGACTCCCGGCCCTTAACCTGTGCAGTGGAGCTCCTTTGAAATCAAATGCACTGTTTAACGGCTGCCTCCATTTGTTCCCCTTGACTTTAATTGTCGGGCTGAAGCACCAGGCCTGTCCACAGAGCTAAGGCAATTTATTTTTACTGAAGCTAACCTAAGAAATGCTTAGGTAGCTTGTCGCTGCAAGATTAAATGTGACCTTCATGGAATCCTGTTAGCAGGGCCAGCAGCTAGAAAAATAAAGACTAAACCAAAATGTTCAGCAACAGAATTCCCAGCTGTTCAGTGGGGTAGAACTTTCCCGATTATTCTCTTCCAATAAAAACACAGCAGATTAGTTTTAAGTGAATTCTAGTTGGTTTAGGGATTTGCAATCGACAGAAGAACAGAAAAATATAATCTCATTTTAAAATAATAATCTGGAAGGCTAGTCTATATAATGAGTCTTTCTTGTCGGGGGTAGGGGGTGGTATTTTCCTCGTATGGCAGAATTTAGCTCTCATGCATGGTTGGTCTCACCTTTCAAGTTAAGGACTTCTTAATAAGGAAAGAAAAGCTGTAATAGAGAAGTCAGGCTTGAGGCAGTTGTCACAACAGCAGGTGTCTGGGAATGTGCGGGCACATTGGTACCTGGCGCCATATTGAAGCTCCCCTTTCTTCTCTCCACTATAGAAGGAAGGCAGAAGCTTGAAAGGCCATAAGGGAGGCCCAAGTGGAGACTGTAGATGGACTGGTTCTCCCCATTTGAGATACGTGGCACTGATGATGCGTGCATTCAGAGTCGTTAGAAAAATGTAGGAGAGAAATTACTAGGGACGGGGGGCTTTAGGGTATCAAAAATATTGATTATTGATTGATTGTATATTTCTTGAGTATCAGTACAGCTACAGTTTGGTAGGTGAGATCGAGGAAGGTACTTGGCAGAAAGGATCAACAACTATTTTGATCATGTCCTGGGTCATTTACTTGGGGATTATGTGGTGCAGACTGAAGAGGGAGCAGGTTGTCTTAGCTAGACATTCTCCACACTGAGGAGCCTCGGTTATCTCTAGCAGAATCAAGCATCTAGGCAACTAAAGAAAGAGAATGGTTTTAGCAGCCACTAGAGGTTGTCTGTGAGTCCAAGAGCCAGTTCACAGGTCTCTCATCTTGTCTGTTTTGATGTTACTGGTGTTTGCCCGTGACACTTCCACACGTACCTGCAGCCTGTAGAGCTCCTGTCGGCCTGATTTCATTGAGGGAAGCTGATGTGACTCAGGCGGATGGCTGTCTCCACTTGATCCTTCCCTTTCCCCTGGGGTAGATGCAGTCACTGGTCCTGAATAAGTGCTCTCCACTCTCTCCCTGGAGGCTTGTGCTGAGAGAACCTGCATCATGGAGTGGTTTGTGGGGCGTTCTTCTCACCTGGCTTGAGAGGACATCACCATGAAGGAAAAATTGGCTTTCGGTTAACAGAAAAAATGTCCACTCTCTCTTCCTCCCCCTTCTCCTCATGTCTCTCCCCCTCTTTCCCATCCCCTCCTCCTCTCCTCCTCTCCTCCTCTCCTCCTCTCCCTCTATCTTTCTCTTTCTCTTTCTTTCTCTTTCTCTTTCTCTTTCTCTTTCTCTTTCTCTTTCTCTTTCTCTTTCTCTTTGTATGTCTATAGTGAATACTTCAAGTCACATGTGTTAAAAATAATCACCATTCATCAGAAAAACTGAAGAAAGCTGGCAGAGAGTGGCAAACTTATAAATAAATGCTCTCCTTGTCTCTTGCTCTTCCTTTTCTGTTGCAAATTTTAAGTCATAGAATTTGCCTTTCCAGTCATCTTTAAATGGACAGTTCAGTGGCCTCAAGTTCATTTACAGCGTTGTGTAACCCTCACCACTAACCATTTCCTGAATTAAAAAAAAATGTCGTCTCACCAGAAACTGGATTCGTATTTAACAGTCACTTCGGTTCTTCTCGGTCCCGGGAAACCACAATTCTCCCTTCTCAGGGAGCGTGACTCTTGGTGTCAGTGGAAGCATCTCACGTTTGCCATTTTGTCTGACACATGTCACCCAGCGGCATGTTTTCTTTGGTCTACCTTGCTATGGCATGTGTCAGAATCTATCTCCACTTTCGAATGAAAGATGTTCACGCGTATTTTGTTAATCCGTTCATCTGTTGGTGGATGCAGGGGCTGTTATTATCTTTGGGCTCTCATGAGCAATGCAGCTTTGAACACTGCTGTAAAATATACCTATTTGAGGTATTTTTACCTGGGCTCCTCTCCATTTCTCTGCTGTGCTAAGCCCCTGTGGGCATCTCTCTACTAAGATTATTGTTTCTCTTTCTCTCTTGGAACCTTCTCTTTCCCCCAAAGGCTCTCCCAGGCCACCTCGTCATCTGGTTCCTCCTCTACCTGCTCTAACCACTTGTCCCCCTTCCTCTACTGGGTAGGCTGCATGTGAAAGGGGGATGCCTCTCCTCCACCATTTGGGACATGTCTCTCCCTTAAACCTCTCAGTCTGCTTGGGGAAGGCCCAGATTGAACTTCTTGTCATCACAACTCTTACCCCCTCGGCTGCCTCCAGGAGCCTTCTTTACTCCCCCTTGGAGCTATGGAGCTGATGGGCTGTGGTCCCTCATCTTTCTTTTTTTTTTTTGTTTTTTTTGTTTTGTTTTTGTTTTTTTTTCCGAGACAGGGTTTCTCTGTGTAGCCCTGGCTGTCCTGGACTCACTTTGTAGACCAGGCTGGCCTTGAACTCAGAAATCCGCCTGCCTCTGCCTCCCGAGTGCTGGGATTAAAGGCGTGCGCCACCACGCCCGGCGTCCCTCATCTTTCTTAAGCCCTTCTGGGCCTCTGTGATATTGGAGTCCTCCCTCAGATGGAGCTCCTCTCTTGACCCTGTCCCTTGAGTCACTCAGCTCTCTCCTCCAGCTGCTTCTGTGTGCCCTCCTGGGCCTGTGGCTTTCTTACAATCTCCCAGGCCCTGTATGGCCCTTTCTCTTTTCCTTCTTGGACACAGAGATTTTTGTTAAAGCCTCCTTGTCTTGCCCCAAATGGCCTAGCCTCAGTACAGTACAGCTCAATCAATGAACAAAAATTAGCACTCTTGATTTTCAGAGCATCTGGTAACAGCTCCTGCCACTGCACAAGCAAATGGCCCCCCAAATCTCTTATATCTAAACTTGTTCTACATTTCCAAGTCTCTTACCTCTTAAGTTTTCCTATGTTTCCACTTTTAATAATCTTTTATCTCTATAATTTCTTTGATCTTAGGTCCCCAAATCATCTTTTAGGACTATCCTGTAAACTGTCTTAAGATTTGTAAGTTCATTGCACATGATTTAAAAATCTGTAACAAAATTTAGCTGAAGATTTATAACAAAGGGCTTAAAAGTCTATGCAAAAGGAATCTTAATTTGCTCTAACTTACTGTGTCTGTGATTCAACTTTTAGGATATATCTTAGGATATATTGCATATAAAACTTGGATTCAACTCTTGTTTAAGAAATAGATCTACTAGGAAAATAGATATTTTTAAATAGCAACCATGTGGCTCACCTCCATCTTGGTCAATGACCTCATCGGGAGGGAAGCTACCATGTGCCTGGCAGGAATCTTTACTAAATTTAAGAGAGTACGTGCAATGTAATTTTACCACCGCCACCCCTACGATGACCGACCGTGTGGTATAAACCAACTAAGGCAACACTCATAAAACTTCACTGTCCTAATGGGCTTTCTGCTTATCACTGAATCTCCCTTTAGACTATGGAGGCAAAGGCAGGTCTCCAAAAAATCTTGGAATGGGATGGATTTCTGCATTATGATAAATCCCCAAGGTTATAAAGATTTTCTTAGAGATATGTGCCTAGCCATTCATGCTTTTAATCACTATTCTATACCAGGATTCTATAAAACTTTAGATAAGGAAAAGAGGTTTTGTTGAATAAAGTATGCTTTATTCTAAGGTTATAAAGGTATACTCATGTTAGCAGACACTGACTTAGAGGTGTCTGTTGAACTACACCAGACTTCTAAAAAATGTAGGTAAAGAACAATCTGTGTGACAAATAAGGTTCATGAATTCTGAAAGTCTACTCAGAGTAATAGTCATTGTCTTGAAGGTTTATGTCTAGCCTCTCTGTCTTTGCTAACTCTGTTAGGCTTTAGATATTTGGATAAGTTGAATTATACAAGAAACTATGGTACTCTGTAATGGTGCACTATGAAAGAGTCAAAAAAAAGGTAAGGTGTCCAGTCTCTTTGTGAATTTTATTTTTGGTCTAATAAAGTTCCCAGTGTCTCTATGAGCTGAAGTCACGAGTTGATTTTGATGCTCAAGGATCTTCAGTTAAATCTTCAACTCAGATTTTAAGGCTCAGACTTAACAGGGATAAAGTTTTAAAGTACTAATTTTATAAAAGTGACTAACTTGTTGTAAAAGCTTAAAGATAATTAAGATACGCAAGTCCGTGCTCACCATATAAATGTTCAAGTTGACATTCATGCCTGCAGTCATGCTAAGTCCAAATGCCATTCATTTACAGTCACACACTTTCTTTAGCTTCCTCTTTAGGTTTGCAAGGCTAAGCCTAAAACAAGTAAGTAAAGATGTAGTTTGTTTAAAATCAGCTAGACTTAATAGAGAACAGTCCTCAAACTCTTCAGAGATCTCCCAAAGATGGCATTTCAAATGTTTAATGTAATAAAACTGCCCATGATAGAGAGAAACGCCAGCTCTTAGTGTCAGTCCTAGGGTCTCCAAAGATGATGGGGTATAGTCAACTCTACCTGGGTTGTGGTCACATCAGCCACTGGACAAAGACTGTTCCATGTCCCACTTGCTGCCAGGGCCCTGCCCAAAGTGTGAACCCTGTTGCGTTGACTCCTCTATTCTGCCTCATCAATATAGGTCAGTGTTTTCAAGTTCCTTTTCCACAGGAAAATCTCTGACCTTCTGGGTTTGGCAGCAGCAGGCCTGTACTGTCCTGTTTGGCAGCTGCAGACAACCCCTGCCGCCCTCCTCCACCCCCAACCCCAGAAAAAACAAAAAACAAAACAAAAACAAAACAAACCAAAAAACCAAAACCCAAACCAAAACCATCTGGGGGCCTAGGGTAGCTAACTGGTAAGTCTCTATCATTTTAATTGATACATAGATCATTTGGATTATACTTCCTGCTACAGTTTATCCGTCTCAGATCTCTGATGGTGTTGAAGGCTCACTTAGCTTCATCAGTTTAACAGCATCAAAGCAAAACAGCTCCTCCCACTGAGGCTGCTGCAGTTGCCCCAACTGCTCATTTCATAGTATCAGCTTAGACCTCAGGTCTCACCTTCCTAGAGGGTCTAGGACTCCTGCTGAAAGAGGCAGGCACAGACACAAGTTTACCTTGCTGGAAGCCTTCCCACAGATAAAGGTAAACTCACAAAGCAGGTTTCCATGTAACGTTTTTTACTGTTTCTTTATTTAAAGGCACTTGCTTTGCCATGGCTGCTCCCGGCCAGTGTCTCATGGTAAATGACTGAATGCAAAGAATAGGTTTAAAGTTTAATGTAAATTGTGAGAGTCTAAGGAAGTAACCTAAGGTATGTAAATGCAAGGGTTTTTTTTTTTTTGTTTTTGTTTGTTTGTTTGTTTGTTTGTTTGTTTTTTGTTTTGTTTTTTGTTTTTCGAGACAGGGTTTCTCTGTGTAGCTCTCTGGCTGTCCTGGAACTCACTTTGTAGACCAGGCTGGCCTCGAACTCAGAAATCTGCTTGCCTCTGCCTCCCAAGTGCTGGGATTAAAGGCGTGTGCCACCACACCTGGCGTAAATGCAGGTTTTAAAGCTCTGAGGAGGTGAAAGCTTCAGTAAGTTGTGAAGGTCTAAAAAAGCGATGTAAAGTGTGCAAGTACAAGTTGTAAAGGTCTGTGGAAGTGCTTTAAGGTGTGTGAAAAATCAGAAATTTCAGGTTTCTTTTCTCTCTGTGTAAAAAGCCAAAAAGCAGCTGGTGTTCTGAATAACTCTATGTAGTATATTAAGACTCCGATAAAGTTCAGATTTGGAACATTCATCATTGGAGCTCTGATAAGCCATTAATCTAGCTTTGGTGAGATACTGCTCCTATTATCATAGGCACAAGCAAAAATTTAAATTTCCTTTGTTGTGTTCTAAGTATAAACCCCAAAACGCTTCTCATTGTTCTGAGAACATCTCTGTCCAGTCCATCCTCTGGACAAAATCCAGCCCTCTGGACAGAGGGAAGAACGTTTATGATTTGACTCAAAACCATAGCTTTTGCTATGACTCGAAGAAGTCTAATGTTTTTTTAAAACAATATAGATTTCATTACAGATTATAAACAGATACATAAGACACCTTCCTCCCCATAAGCAGTGAGGACAGCCGAGGAAAGATTATAGCTATAGGATAGGATACAGTATAGTATTGCAGTATAGTTGCTGGCGAGCTGTGCAGCGAGCTCAGAGGTTCCCCTCCCATGAGTCATCACCTGTTCTAGGATGTGTGTGTGTGTGTGTGTGTGCGCGCGTGCGCACGTGCACACACATGTTCTTGTGTTCACTGTGAATGTCAGAAGAGATATTGGATATCTTGGAAGTGGAGTTATGGGTGGTTGTGAGTTACCATGTAGCTTCTGGGAACTAAATCCAGACTCTCTGTAAGAGAAACAAGTGCCTTTAACTTCCAAACCATCTCTCCAGCCCCCAAATTATGAGTTCCTTTGGTGATTATAGCCCATCTTACTGTCCAAGCTCTTAATTTGTTGCACTGTGTAGTAAATAATTTCTTTCTATTGTATTTCAAGCCCTAAAATTTCTATTAAGGGGATAAACAAATTAAATACCAGGGGTAGATGTCTGAATGTGTGTTAACAGCAGGCAGCCCTGGGTTTTAGGGTAACTGCTTGGGACTGACAGGGACTTCCCCTGGACCCTGGGGTCTCTTTATGACACTGCCCTGGGGGGCATTTGAACATATCTTTGCTCACCCCGTATAGAGGACCATGACAGGCCGAAGTGAGGATACCACCAATGTCCAACTTGAACCAGGTGATTTATTGGTGTTACCACAGTATTCGCTCTCAGTGGTATGAGGTATTCAAAGGCAGGCACTGAAGTCCCATGTAAGCATGGGAATGATTCTCGGGAGCGGAACCTCAGAGCTCACAGCATCTACACTGCAATACCATAATGTACTCTATCCTAAGCTGGTGTACTTCAG